>SCDS01000088.1:0-21900 GCA_004149465.1 Drosophila nigromelanica | reverse complement strand
TATATATATATATATATATATACCTATGGACACAGTCGATCGACAAATTTATTTTCAGATAAATTACCAATGTAACAAATTTCATTTGAGCAAACCTGAATTTTTACTAATACCGTATGATTGGTGAAATATGTTTGTACCACTTTAAATCAACTTTATCCCAATGTGCAATGGCAGGC
Source organism: Drosophila nigromelanica (assembly GCA_004149465.1). Taxonomy (NCBI): domain Eukaryota; kingdom Metazoa; phylum Arthropoda; class Insecta; order Diptera; family Drosophilidae; genus Drosophila; species Drosophila nigromelanica. The sequence continues at coordinate 21,721 of SCDS01000088.1, read as the reverse complement.
TAAACGTGAAAATTTCATGCCCAAAAATGTTAATAAATTTATTATTGTCTACACAATTAGACCATAAGCTAGTGTGGCCCTTTTGGAACACGCGAGGTCTTTCTGCTAAATATTGATGTAGACTGCAGTCAGCAGCCAAATTGAATGCTCAAATTTCATACGGTGAAATTTGCCGGTAACATTATTTATTATTTTAATTATTTCTGCAGGAAAAAAATGGCATTGCATGTGGCCCAAGTGGCGCCAAGTTGACGGCGCAGCTTGGATGACTTTGACAGTTCTTTTGTACGTGCTTAACATAAATGTTTCCAGCTGTAATTAATAATAAAACCTGCTCAGTCTCTTTTGAATGAATCAAATGAAGGAAATACAAAAGTTAAAAATAAGATTCTTGACTTTAGCATACATATGCTGTATAAACTTGCCGATTACGATTGCAATAAATCAGGCTAATTGGGAGGTCTATGCTGTAAAAGTGAATAATAGTATTGTGTAAGTCAAATGAAAGAGCATAAACATTGTGGCAGGCGCTGTCGCTGTGATAATTTGTTGTCATTTCTCTGGGCGCCTAAAATTTGTTTAATGCTAATTTAAGCTCTTTTCAAGCCGCATTTTTTACGAGCAAGCAAGATGCTCGCGACTGATAGTAAAAGTGGGCACCCAGAGTGAACTTAATTGAAATGTTTCTAAATTTCTCAGACCTCCAAATTTCTTTTCACTTTTGTTCATTTGCATAGCTTAACATTTATTTTTGCAAGACATACGAGAATTTCGTTCACACGCAGCACACCCAAAAAATAAAAATATATATATACGAAGTGAAATAAAAATTTTAATAAAATTTAATTTGCCACATTTTTTATTGATGTTCAGTTGACATTCACATTTTCATTCGGCGTAATTATATAGCCTCGTTTGCGTACGTATCTAAAAGGGTTGCCTGTGAAACGGAATTGGGGTCAACTTGACTTGTTGCTTTGCCCCTCCTGTCCAGTCTTGTCCTGCCTGACCGCCTGGCTGCCTGCTCGTGCCCAGTGAGCTTGCGCATCCACATCGGGCGCGGTCCGCTCTTTGGTGTATAATTAGACCTGAAAGCATATTTGTCAAGTTGCATGCGGCATTGTTCGCATTGGTCCCAGATCTACAGGATGCGATATGTTAATGATAAAGAGCGTTGCACTGGGGCGCAGCCGAATTGAGTAATTGTTTACTTTTTCGTAAATACAAATATATGTATATGTAAGTTCCTTTAATCGGTGGCAACTGGTGGCACTAAATTAAAATGTAAGCTTGGTTTTACTTTGAACAACATTATGTTAGCTTTTCAATCAAGTGAACATTTTTCATGTACTTCTTGGTCTTTTAACTTTAATGCGCAGTCAAAATATGGCCAAGATGAAAATCTCTTTACAAAACGTTTTTTGTAATTCTTAAATTTAAGCCTTACCGAACTGATTATCGGCATTTATCTGGTAGATCTGTAGAAATGCCGCCATGTATCATCAAAATAAAAAATAACATTCCCCGAAAACATCACAGTCAAGGCAAACAATTTTAATGTTAATATTTTCGCATGTGTGTAAAGGCCATCCTCCCCCTTCTCTCCGCTAGCGACCAGATAATGAGCTCTTTAACTTGGTTAACGATACCTCGGGCCCAAGTCCTGTCAGCCAGTTAAAAATAGTGTTGTGTTGTGTTGCGGACTGACTGAAGCTCGACTCAAGTCACTTTAGTTTTGAGTTTTTTCCCAACTGGTCTCTTATAATTTGTACGGGCGCCAAGCGGATGGGTAAAACAGAAAAACAAGCAAAAAGAAAAAAGCACAAAGTTGCAGCAAGGCAAGGCAACAAGCGACTGCAAAACATGTTGCCTGCTTTAATGCATCAATTAAATTTTTTAATTATTTTTGCAATGGCTTTTTGTTCCTGCTCCTGTCAGCTACATGCTGCGCTTTTTGCACAATTGCCCGGCCGAGCCATCTCTGCGAGCTGCTTGTTCGGCTCGTCGAGCATTTTTGAAAGCCGTCACTTGCCGTCACCAGCGTCGGCAGCGGCGTGTGTTTATTGATATGTTTTCATTATTGAATTAGTTTTAATAAAAAGCAAAGTCAATTAAGTTAACAAGTTACTACAGCGATCAGCTATGTGCTGCTTATGGGAATAATCGCAATTATTGGGCAAAGACCCACATGCATCTTCTATATAAAACAAGAAGTAAATATTCTGAATTTCAGAATTATTATTATTATTATTAATATGATTATTATTATTATATTATATAATGTAAAGATAAAATGTATAATTTCTGAAGAGTGAAAATAAAAGAAATATTCAAAATCTTATAAAAACAGTTCGTGTGAAAAAAAAACAAAAAACAAGGTATTTAAAAAAGTTAGTAAATTCTGCGTAGCATTCAACTTGTACAAATCGTATTGCACAAAAATGTGACTGCTGTTCCTAATTACTTTTTATTACACTTTTGATATACTAACTGCATTTTTATATTTGGGCATAAATTAATCAACTTGTAAAACTGTTAAAGCATTTCCCTTGTCATAGAAATCTATTCGGGGGCAAGTTCGTTGCCTAAGTTATTTTTATTAACCAACAACAGACAAAATGCCTGAACCTGCGCCACGGAGCGACACATTTGACGCATTCACGCATCGCCTGGCAAAATAATTGTACAGCTACAAATGTGCGGTGTAATAAAAAAAATTTTGTTTTTGCTCGCAGCGAGCACAAATATAATTTGTTTGTTGTAATCAACACCCGCCGCGCATTGAGTTCAAGAAGCGCGGCCATTAAGTGTGCATGACATTAAATTAGCGCAGCAATCAAGCTCTGTGAGTAACAACAACAACATTAGAGAGGAGGCATAAAACAAAATAAAGACTGTAATCAAATTAAAAGAACAACAGAAGCTAAAACTCGGTGGAAAAACTCTGTGAGAAGGGAAACTCTTATTTGGCAATTAGTTACAGCGCATGATTTTTATATTTAAAATATGTTTATTCTCGTCTAACCAAAGCCAAAAATGCATTATTTTCAGCAAACGAGTTAAAATTTCACAAAACAAAAATATTCATTTTGAACGGTAAAATAACTAATAAAATAAACAGGACACGCTCCTGGGACAGACAATAACTCACAAATGACAAAACCCGCAAACTTGTTATGCAGCATTTGTGTGTATTGCGCTACCCTTTCACTGGCTAAATCCATTTTATGCTGCTACTTGTAACACTCCAAATACGTAGCTTTCAAGAAAAAAAAAGCTTAGCGTCATAATAAATTTTAGAGATTTTTAAAATTAATTATATTTGAGAATTTTGAGAAAAAGGTTTTAAATAAAAAATGATTTTTATTGAAGAATGAGAATACTTTTCAGTTTCCTATATACGTAGAATACACTCATTATTAATTTTTATGTGAACAGGACATGCTCGAAAAAGGAAGCAGAATTTCAATATACGTTTTACTGCGTGCGCTTTTAACTCTTGAGTTTACGAGAAAAATACTAAAATAGTTTAATAGAGTATAAAATTTATATTTTAGCCAATTGTAAGAGTACCCAAATTTGTGCTGAATTTCTTTTATTCTATGTTGCTGTTATTGTTGTTGTCAACAGATGTACGCGCTGTGGCAAATGCGGCTCTTGGCATTGACTGTTGGCATCTTGGACTTTGCAATATGACAATTCTTAATATTCTGATATCGACTGCAAGTGGTTTCTGCAACTTTTTCTGCCGTCCAGTTGGCGACTACTCCAAAGACGGCAGACACTGTGAGTCCGACTGTCATAAAGCTGCACGTTTTAGCTACAGTTGGAGAATCTCAACAATTTTAAAAGTGTGCATTTATGCCAAGTGGCATCTGCGACAGCGTCGGGCGGCCTCGGCCTCGGCCTCATCTTCGGCCTAGCTTCAGTTGCAGTTGTCGTCGTTCTCCGCCTTCCTCCCTGTCGGCAGCACGTTTATTAATTAGCAGCCAGCCCCATCCCGATCCCGACACACAAACACACACACCGTCAAACAGACTGCTAGACAGACAGAGGCAAAAGCTGAGATTTAACTGCAAGTTAACGCACAGGTGACACACAGACCAAGACGAACGCACACTTGTGCATTTTTTCCTCAATTAAAAATCACAAACAGCATTTCAATCGTCTCCACTGTTGTTGTTGGCAAGGCAGGAAAAAGAAATTGCTTAAAGGCCGACAACAGGTTTGCCCCATTGGCGACAGTTGTGACTCCTGTTAGCCTGTTTGGATTTATATCCGGACATCGGCGCGGGTGTGGCCATCACTTTATAAACGCATTTTTTTAACCCAATCTTGAAAAAATGAAAATTCTTCTCTTTTTACACGAATTGATTTGTTTTAACATGATTTTAAATTTTCGATGAATTCTTTTTATGATTTTTTCGTGATCCTTTCCTTTTTTCACTCCTCACAAATTATAATTTTTTATTATTTTTTTATTTATTATTTTTAGATAATGGATATTTAAAATGATCAATAATGGAAAATAGCGACAATCATAGGGAAATTATTTATCAAAAGTATTTTAGTGATAACTGTGATATTCCAGTCAGAATATGCCAATGAGTTTAATGAATTAAAATGTAAACGAACCGAAAATAAATTCTCAAGTGAGCTCTAACAAGAGATTTATAATATTTTTTACTGTAATATATTATTATTATTGTATATACACATACACATATTGTAATACGATTTATTACACGAATTTTTTGGAAACGGTATCTATCGTGTAAAATGAGAGGTATATTCACATTTATTTGATTAGCATAGGTATGAAACGGAGCTTGGGTTTGCCCAAGTTTACAGTTGCCTAGGCCGCCTGCTTTTCCCAGCCGCCTGTTAATCCTTAACCCGTAATTCCTTTTTTTGCAGATAATACTTCTTATAAAGGCAGCTGCTTCCGTACACATAGACGCACCCATTCTTGTGATTTAATCCAGCGCAACTAATAAGCCGCAAAATGCGGACTTAAATCCTTTATTTTTTGTTATTTGGAACTGGAAGCTGCTACCTTAATTGAAGACCAAGATGCTCGGTCGATAAATCAGGACAATAAAGAGGCTACGCCCCGCGCGCACACATTGCGTGGCCACACCTTGAAAAAATAAGCAAAAGGATTAAATTTTTCTTTACAGCTACGTAGCAAGAGTGCGTGCATACTCCTTCTTAATTGTTTTGAGGATCAAATCCTTTCCGCTGCCTACACACACATGGCCACAATGAACGGGAGACAAGACAGTCAGCCCTGCCTACTGCCAATCTCGAAGGTGTGTGCATTGGCATGCAGCATCTTTTTTTCCTTCTTTTCATCCCTTTCCTTTTCTTGTTCTAAAAAAGGGCAGCATGATCTAATTCAGCTACCCCGACTCCAGGTCGGGTCGAAATTCACGCGCGCATGCTCTATAATAATGTCGGGGGACTATGATCATCGTCTTGGCACTTAAGCCTGAAGTCTAAGACGAGCCTGAACCCTCAAGGACCCGCCTGCGACCGGCATTCATCTGGCATCCAGCTCTTAGTCTATTTTCGTAGCAGCTATTTTTTGAAAATTAAAATGTCTACTCCTACTATTTGTCGGCGAGGGTACGCTCTCCGGTTTTTTAGGTATCCCCTCAGCCATAACTATATATCACATGCTATTCCGTCCCTGTTCCTGACTCTGGCGATGATGAATGTGCGTGTTTGGCGTATCTAATTCAATTTATCTTCGAAGACAAAGTCACAATGGTGGCGCATGACCCACAATAGATATAATGCTTCTCACTCAGCCCATTGCGTCTAAGCAGAGAAACTTTGTTCTGCGCCAGCTGCCCTTCAAATTGCTTTTTATTCGACTGTTGTTCTTTGCAAGGCATTTAAATCAATCATTGATGCGAATGAGGCTTAAGTAGCTAAAACTGCATTTGGATAAGTTTATTAAATACATTTTTTTTAAACAATTGTCTAACAATATCCTAAATTTTACTGGTGTGAATTCGCGAACTAACGAAAATGTTAATTTCATCTGCGTACAAAATTAATTACAAAGTGAAAAAACGTTATGCAATATCTGCCCGAAGAAATTTAAATTTATTTTTTGCTTATTCATATTCGTGTGAACTTTAAGTTTGATTTCATTCGATTGTGAATTCAAAAATTTATTATTCGATACTCTCGTATTTCGGTTCCGATTTAGCTTCTCAAAATCGCTACTTCCTTTCAGTTTTATCGTTATCGGTAAGTAGAGTAAGCAATAACAACACGCAATAACTAATTTTATAAAGATGCATTTAATGAAATTTGTCATGGGCTTTTCACACTAAACTGCAGGTTTTTAATTATATCAACAATGACTTCATCACATATAAGGACTCTGCTCCTTCATAGGCTTGCAATGGAATTGTTTAAGTCAATCGAGTGTTCCGGCGCCTCGTTCCCCGTGCATTGAAGGGCTGGGCGCACGACTTGTGGCCGGACTGCTGCCAGGGGGTGTGTCATCCGGACTGCGTCCAAGCGGCACCAACAGCGGTCCCATTGGCCGGCGTGCTCGAGGTGCGCCACGTGATCCACGACTAACAGGCGTCGACGTTTTGGAGCGTGGACGTCCTGGGCCGCGTTTGACGAGCGATGTGTTTGGTGTGCCCATCGTGCCAGCCACTCCAGTTAAAATGGAATTGGTTTCTGCAAAATGTATAAAGTATTTTAAACCTCGTATTTAAAAAAAACCCACTTAATGTTAATGCGCGTAACAGTAAAAATGCGATGGTAAACTATTTTGAGGCAGGGACAACAACAGCAACATTGTCACTAATACCGCTGCCGTTTGCCTGTACACGTTCTGGCGCGTCCTGCCACATCCACATTTTTGCTTTAGCATACAATGTTGCATACTTTCGGGCGCGCCAGTTGCGGTTATTTTAATTGTCGGTTCGTAGCGGATAAGCCCAACCCGCTAACAAAGTCCTGCTCACAGCACACTTCGCCCCGGTTATGGGGCATTAATGCAACGTTGCGTTTAAATACCCTACAATAAGTTTGTGTCAGCAAAAGGTATGCACTGCCGTATCAATTAAATACCCTATTAAAGAGATTTTTATTGATTCAACTTGATGAATTATTAATTTTCGAAAAAGTATATTTTCATTGTTAACACGCTGTTAATACGAAACGGTAATGTGATTACTTTTAATTCTTACAGTTCATTTATTCTTCCTAAGCTTTATTTGTTTCGACCATTATAGATAGAGAAAACATTTGTAGGATAAAGTACGTAGTATAGAGCATTTCATAGTCGACTAAATAGGTAGCTTCAGTTGTATTTGCGCTTACGATTATGTCTCCATTTAGCGGAAAGAGAGTTCATTTCTGTCACGTGTTGTCTGGCGCTGCCCGCAGCATTCGCATTGTCCGTCTACCCCCGGCCCTCCTCGCCAGCATTTCGGTTGTGAGACTGAGCATTTAAGCCGATTTATGCAATTATCATTTGTCGTGTAAATTTGACATGTGCGCCAACGTGTTTTTAACTAAAATTTGCACAAATTGTTGGCAATTTTCCATTGAATTTGGCTGCTGGTTGCATTAATTTTTGGCTTTAAGGCTGAGCAGCTGTTTGCATAATTTGAAAGCAGCCTAACTGCTAATTATTTTCGATAGCTATGAATATCGATCGTATGTAAAGAAATGAATCCGACTTTGTCAAACGATTGAAACGTGCTTGTAATAGTATTTGAAGCATTATATATTAGCTAAGTAAAAGATGTTTTTAAATAACTAAAAGTGGACAACGGTTTTCTCAACTTTTTCTTCATCACACGCTTGGCTTAAAAATCATTGGCAAACATCTTTTACCCCATGGACGAAATATAATTGAATAACTTTTAAACATTGGTATGTACGCGATAATTTTTAAATATACCTTCATAAATCATACAAACACTCTAAAGTTGATTTCTACTTAAAAAGGAAGCTAGTCATATACTCAGTAAATATACCTCGGCCCCAAATCGCTCGAGAGCAGCGCTTCAATTATAGACACTTAGGAAGTACTCGAAATGCCGAGTGGCTGATTAACAGTTTTAAACTGCGTCTGGGGCTGTTTCTGTTTGTACATCAGCGATAATGCAGACAGATGCAAATCTTTGAACAAATATTTGGGCTGACTGCGTGAAAGGGGCGAGAACGCAGAATAAAAGCAAATGGGGAGCAGCAAATGCCTTTGAATCGGATGATGATATAATGTGAATGGCTTGTGCTGCGCTAAAATTGTCACGTACTACAAGTTGAGTTTCCCCCAAAATAAAAGCAAGTCAGAATGTTGCTGTCGGCTGTAACCGACGGCGCAATACTCGTCAGCAGACGGATTTGTATTGAGACGATCCCAGTGTGCTTGGCCAACAAAATATCCCGAGTATATATTACATAGGGGGAAAAATAAGTTCATAAGAACAGACGGACGGAAACCAAGACGAAGATTGCACAAACCCAATATACTATTGTTACTTCATGTATAAGTATAAAACAAATGCGGGCAGCCAAAAACGAAAAGGACAAAGGCGTAAATGGAAAAGGGGCAGCGACCACAAAGCGCCACTCAAGTGTGCCCAATTGTTGCCAAAGATGCAGCCTGTGTATGTGAATGTGTGTGTGTTTATGTAAAGAGGCAGCGATAAACGTGATTATGTCAGCGATTAGCGACAAGTGACTCTCGAGTCCATGTGGATAGGGTAGGGGGTACCAGGAAGCTAATCAACAAACAGGCCCCGGTTGGCTGGATTGCACTTACCTTCCTCATGTGCTGGCACGGACGAGGATGGGCCACTTGCAGCGTCGCCACTGCTCGCTTCCTGCTGTGGCAACGGCGACGTGGTCGTCCCAGTTACCATCAATGTTCCAACTGCAGGCGATGTCGGTGTCGGCACGCGCTGCAGCGATCCATGGCCACCGCCGCGTCTTGTGCTGCCACGTGGTCGGCCGCGCTTCGTGCCACGCGGGTGGTGCCGCCGCCGCACCGACGACATGCCGCCAAATTCGCCCAGGAAGTCTGCAATGAGAATTATGGGTTTTATTGATTAATTGGGGTATTCCTTTTTTATTTTTTATTTATTTTTCCTTTTTTGCGGTTCCGACCAAACAGCTGGCACAAAGCAACCACCAGTAAAACAAACAAAAAAGGGGAGAATAAACTCATAACTTATTGCCGAAATTTTGTTACATTTTCACAGCACGTTTATCTAATTTCATGCCATAAAAAATGCAATTAGGAGTCAGAAATTATGTGGGTCGTACCATTTTATTTTGGAAGTGCAAACTAAGGGAAACAGTTGTTGCTATAACGGGTACTACACTCTGAAATATAAGACTTACATACAGTATTTATGCAAATTGAAAAATTTCGCAAATTATATTTTTGATCAAAGAAACAATTATAATGCAGACCATTTCTGTTGTTATACTGTTTTATTATTAATATTTTTGGAGTTTTTCAAATTGAATAATCTATAAATTCCTATGTATGGATTGGGGCTTAGTCGTCACTTTCACCTTCCCGATCACCCACTCAACTGTCACCAGAGAACAGCAGCAGCTGCCTTCACGTAATGTGTGTCATGACCATATTTGTATTGACGTGTTACATTTTCCAGGCAAGGCGCTATCGCAAATCCGAGCCAAAGAACAAGTCTCAACTTTGGTCTCGCACAGGGTTCAAGCACAACAGGACAAGCATTGAAAATGTGAATGTGAATGTATGCATATATTATTTGTCTATTCCAGCGGAAAGAGGTTGAGTCTATCATCATGTGCATATGTATGGTGACTTTTTTTAGTTTTTAGTTTTTGGTATTTCTCCCTTTTGCTTTGCTTAACTTAAGTTAACTGTAAATTGCATAAATAAAACAAAGTAAACAAAGACTACAAGAGACGGGCTCCAGAAAGTGGCTTTAAGCAGCAACTGATGGTAACAATGTAGTTGTTGATTCTGTTGTTGTTACGCTTGTTGCTGCCGTTGCTGTTGTCGCAATGGCGACATTGCCTGGCGCTAGCTATTTTGGTATGCACCACAAGTGCAACAACATCATCGCATTTCACAATCCCAATCCCAATCAACTTCATCATCATCATCGTCAAGTCAAGTCATGATCGACATAGTCTCGTCAGTCAAGTGATCATCATAAACATCATGGGATGCAGGCAACAGCAGCTGAAGCCGCTAGGCGCCTGGCCCCTTTGTGGAATTGTCTACAACTTTGGCAGCCAACTTCAAACAACGTTTAATGTGAGACTTCAGCTCGATTTAAGACTCTTTGTTGTTACACTTGCGGCCAGAATCGAGGACGAGTGCCAAATTATTGAATTGCCCGTCTGCCTGCCTTCTGCCATAAGTTTTATCAATAATATCCAATACAAGGCAATCCTTTGGCATACATAGCCCATGTATTGCTTATATTATTTGGGCAATTTGTTATTTTGATTGCTGTAGCTTTGCTTTAGTCATTTATGTCGGTCAAACGTCGCGTCGCGGCATTGCACAGAGAACCCAAAGTTGGCTAAAGTTTCGCTTTGTAGCATATTTCCTTCACCCCCCAGTTATCGACTCTGTCCGGCAAAATATGAAAATATTAAATCAAATGAAATAAATATAAAACCTTTTTCAAATCAAAAGCAGAAATAAACATATTTATAAAGGGTATGCATAAATCCAAAACAGTTCAATTTCCCTTTAACAGTTGGAAGAATTATTATTATTTATTTTATTATTTTTAATCTCTTAAATTGTGTGCGGATTGTTAAAAAAAACTAAAAAGAAGACAAAAATCAATTTGCAAACAAATTCAACTCATTCAATATTGTGTCCCTATATTCATAATCAAATCATATTGATTGGTTTTAAATATTTTCATAAGCTTATTTAAATCTAATATTATCTTCCAAATAATTGTTGTTTTAATACTTAGCGTAATACTTACGTAGTAAGGGAAAAAGGAGTTGCGTACGTCCTTAAAATAATAAGGACCGTTTTAACATATTCTTTTGAATACAAAAATGCATTAATATTAGACGAATTATATTGTTATTACAAGTAGAAATTAACTTTTTCTAGAGCATTTGATACTCTATTCAAGCGTTTTGGTCTTAATCAACCTTAACGATTTATACAAAACGATACGAATCTATTCCACTCGAACTTAAGTTTAGTTTGATTGATTATACCAAAAATTTTTGTTAATTTATTGTTAGACAATTTTCGATTCTCCCATTATGAGGACACAAGTTTCCCTACATTGTGTATTTGCACGCAAGGGCGGGCAAAAGGCAGCACCAAATACCTGGACTTAAACAACTTTAAGATACAGACAGACACAAAAACATGTACACACACAAAAAAAGTATATATATATATATATACAAGGAACTGTGTGTGCAAGAAACGGCGCGCATAATCGGATTTTACAAATCATTCATTCAATTATCTAATTGATTTGACTGATGATCATTTGTGAACCTTGATCCTAGCCCGGCCGGCTAAAGCCAATGTGACGCATGTTTGTTACGCTTGATAAGCAGCAGTTTGGAGCTGGTAGCCAGTCGGCCCAGAAGATAATGGAGGCGGCGGGTTGAGGAGTATAGGCTGCGACAGCACAATGCCATTCCCCGCGTCAGCTCACCTTTGACTGTGAAACTGAAATGCGCCTGGCGTGACTAAGTGCATCTTGGTCTTGGCCAGATTTGGGCGCATGGATTACTTTTGTGACTGACTGCAACTGTGGTTCTGGCTGTGGCTACTGTTTAAGCTGTAAAAAGATACAAATTGCAATTTTTATCAGCGTAAAATGGTTAATTTTTTAGCGACTTTGCCCAGTCAGTGGGCTGCTATTGTGGATTGCAAATTGCAGTCGTAATTTCTGATTTTAAATGGTCATTTTTTCTTTTCGTTTTTGTGTTTTTAATACAAGCCCATAACTAAGCACATTTAATTTACATTGGCGTGAAGGGTCGCATGAGGATTCACATATAAAAGTACTCGAATTCTGGTCTGGACACTGGTTTGGAGAGGTAAATCAATCGAATTTGGTGCAAACGCCAGCCACGTGGAGTGAACTTCTTGCGTTTTGGTGGCGGCGTTTCCAATGGCTCCGGCACCTTTTTCGGTATGGGACAATGTGGTGGGTTTGGTGGCATTATGTGCGGCTTGGCCAAGCTGAGGATGCGCGCCGTGGGGCGCGCTGTGAGCGCAGATGGGCGCACCGGAAAACGCAGAGTTGCCCAGAAATCGTCCTCAATGTCGCTATTGGGAAAACAACAGGGTTTCGTGGGTGGTTTAAAGGGACGGCCTTTGTCATGGTGTGGCGGCTTGCCCCACACTATGACCGGTGAATATGCGTAGAATGGTTTAATGTACTCGTGCTTTGCCGTCATTTTACGTTCAAGCGGTTTGGACAGCTTTTCCATCTTTTCCTGGAGAGCCTCAGGATCCACTTTCCGTTCAGGCCGGCCACAGGGCAAATACTTTGCCTCACATGGTATTGGCACTTCGACTAGCGGCAGTTCCTTCGGCATTGCATTTTGCAAGGCCCACGTAAAGAACTTTTTCCAATCCTTTTTGTTCATAGGTCCAGGCTTCTGCCAACGCGTCAGCACACGCTCCTCCTTGGGTATGCACCGCCTAATGGGTTGTGCATTACGCTCGCACCACTCAACCCAGGACGGTGGCGGTTTCTCTTCATCGAAGCGCTTTTCTTCCCCCTCCCCGTCCTCGCCATTGAAACTCATTTTGACCAACAAAAGAAGATTATCGAATTGGAATGGATCGACTGCTAGTACTTAATACGTTGACTTAATTTAATGAATAATTTTTTTGTTGCCCGTAAGCATATGTTTTTTTATCATAAAACTTATAAAGGAAATGAATATATTCTAAATGTTAGCAGCACAACGCCTGCTACAAGCGATAAATTTGAATTGAAGAATTGTGCTTAATTTTCTGTAAGCTTGGTGAAATTAAGCAAGTGTGATTGCTCTAATCGGGACCGCCCGACTAGGAGATACCCTAAACCCAGCATTTAACACATACACACACACGCTCGGCACTTGATGAGTATTGAGGTGGTTAATAATCTTAAAAAATGGAATTAATATTTATCAAGGAAAAAAGAAAGATTCCACAACGAGCACGACACAACTACTTAATTCACTCGTGATATAACATAATTTAAACATCGCAAAAAAAATTTTAAGGAAAAATTCTGCATTTGTCATAATTAATAATAATTATTGATAATTGAAAAAAGAAAAGATAAATTCCACACTGTCCCAACGCAGACTCGAACCGCCGACCCTTCAACTTCAGCTGCAGAACTTTTACCGGCTGCGCCACACTTTCATTTGGTTTTGTTATTATAAAATTCAACTTATCCATTGCAAAACAAGTGAGAAGACTCTAGTTGGGGCCGCCCGACTAAGAGATACACTAAATCCTGCGATCGGTCTTTATAAACAGTAAACTAAATGTATGATCGTTATGAAATTTTCAAGACTTAACAACAGCATTAAAATGTATGTACAAACCAATTTGCAAGTCTGTAGTATTTAGTTAGCGGTTTTTATGGTTTTATCGAAATTGGGGACGACAAATTTGGTGGCTCTAGCTTTTATAGTTTATGAGTTATGCTTAAAAAAAACGGGTCAAAAAAGCGATAAATATCGATAGTAAGAACACGGAAAGATTAATCGATATTTTAAAATAAACTTGATCTGCGTAAACCGAATGCAAAAGTGAAAAGAAAAGTGAAGTCTCCAGCTTCAATAGCGACAAAAAAATAAGATTCATAAGGACGGACAGCAAGACGAATATTGCACAAACACAATATACTAGTAATTCATGAATTCAACGTTTAATTTTGACAAATATCTGGCTAATATATGCAATAATCCATTGCAGAGCGATTATATGGAGCAATAATTGCACCATTATGTGCAATTCAGTCGCCCATCAGACCGTTGTACATTGGATAGTAACATAATTTACACAAATTGCCACAATTTTTGCTTTCGAGCTCGGCCAGGACACGGGAATTTGGTTCCGCGAGAAATTCGAGGCGTATGAGATGCTCGTGCCACTGCCTCCTGGACATCTTCTTGCGCTTGGGTATCTGATCATCCACCGGCGGTGGCAGTGGACAATGGGGCTTAGGTGGATAGGTACGCGTCTTAGCCAGCTCAACAATTTTTGGCGACGCCCTGGCGCAAAGAGCTTTTTTTGACACTGGAAAACGTATATTCGACCAGAACTCCGCCTGTAGATCTTCGTGCTGAAAGCAGCACGGTACTTTGGGCCTCTTAACTGGCCGTCCACGTTCTGGATACGATTGCCGGCAGTTGCCGAGCTGCGGCCGATATGAATACCTCTGTTTCGGTGGCGGCACATACTTTTCGGTCACATTTTTTGGCTGGCTCAGCCTTTTGATAGTTTCCATCGTTCTATTTTGTTTATCCCTCTTAGCTTGCAATTCGGATGCGACACAAAAAAAAACCAAAGGCGAATCCGGGATTGTACCACTCGGTTTCGGTTTTGGTTTTTGTTTTGCTGTCGGATTTCGTTCGCAATTCTTTTTGGATTCAAATCGTGTATTCCGAGAGGAAATCGTATTAACCGCTGCCCAATTGTGAAAGTCAATCCACTGCTGTCGATCCATTGGTCCAGGCTTTTGCCAACGCGTCGGTGTTTGAGGTAACGAGGGCAACATGTACGCGGGCTTGGGTCTTGCATTACGATCCGCCCACTGCTCCCAACGTGCCCATCTGTCATCCATAAAATGTTGTGTATTGTAGTGTGCCGAAAATTTTGATTACTCTCCAAAACAAATTCTACAAATTGAAACTATGTTTCTAATCTTTTTCATTGTGTTAATAATATTGAAAGGGTATTTTCAAGCAGGTTTAGGGGGGCATTTTGAAAAAATACCAAATTTCTATATATTTATAAGCACTAGTTTAAACACTAGACGCATGGATGGCTATATTTCTACTTGAAAAGGGGCTTCCAAAGTTGCATGGACTAAAGTTAAATGTATATGCCATTAGATAAATATTATTTACCATAGCTACAAATATACTGACGGAAAGTGGGTGAAAACTGAGTACTGAGGATTAAATACACTAATAAGATGCTGAAGGTTTTGTTAGGCTGGTTATCCGCCGTAGCAGTTACAGATAGTCCCTAATTGGTCGTTAGTTTTCTGGCTGCCTGATATCGATGTTTTTTTTCATTTATCAATATGTAAGGATAACAAGGACGCTCATAATTGCCAAGTTGTCTCAGTATATATTGTAATACCAATGCAAGGACATAAAAATACTTGTTAAATACCAGCGAGGATATTTATAATCGATGCTTGCTATTATATCCACAATTCTTAAAGTTACATTTATGATTTTTTTTTAGCTCTTTTAGGGGTGTTGTCCAAGTATTTCTTTTTACAGCTCCAAAAGAACATCTGCCTCTTCGAATCGAGGGTTGTATCATTAAGCAAATGTAGCGTAAAATTGCTTTTGTTTCCGCCGCCATGGCCAGTCGATGGCATATGCGGTGTCAATTTCACACATGTTATGAGCACTCTGCGGTCGAGTGCGAGTTATGGCCGCACTCAGATTGATGACTTTCGACTGGACGAGCTCGTCCTTCGAGGAGCAGTTCCGGCAGTAGGCGAACCAACCAACAGGAAATGCCCGTTAAGAACAGCAACAACAAAAGTCTTGTGAATTATTAAAATTCTTCAGGCATCAAGACTGGCTGCTACCACGAAAGCAAAAGCAAACGCAAACCGAATCGAGCAAGAAAAGCAGACAAAAATCGTGGTATGACCAGGTTAGAAACTGGCGACAACAAATCATGACAACGGTAACCAACAAACAACCGACGACGACAACAACGACAACGGCGATGGCGACATGAAGGCAATGTTGTTGCATTCTCTAAGCGGCGGCGGCGGCGGCGATGCACATCATCAAATGCAACACGCGGCAGCATGGATGATAATGAAGATGGGCGACAATGCCAACGGGCCAGAAGACGACCAGGCAAACCAAACAGCAGACGACGGAGGAAGAAGACCAACAACGACAACCGCAACTAGTAAAAACGTTACAGTAAGGTGTAACCGTCTGTACAATACTCTATCATAGTATAAGAACAGCTTAACACAGACGAAAACGATTTTAATAATTATTGTTTTTATTATTATTGTTGGAAAAATTTACCAGAAAATTATTTGCCAAATTTGGTGACTAGCTCTAAAATTGTGGGAGAAATTTTCGCTATTTACTCGCCACCAAATTTTTTCTTGATCTTTTGAGAAGGTAATCGTCTGTAGGTCCTCAGTAAGCGTAGAAAAAAATATAATAAAAAGAAATATAATAAATATTCCAAATTGCAAGTCGCTAGCTGCAATAGCTTCAACAGGCAGACAGACAACAAGACGGACATTGCACATTAACAAGCCCAATATACCCTTATTCAGTTCCTGAACGAGTATAACAAAGACAACGTTAGAAAGGTACTCGCACAATCACAAGGCAAAAAGTGCGATCAATTGCAATGCGCGCCGAATTTCAATTGGGAATCGAACGACGAGAGACTAGAGACCAAAGAAGACCAAGAGCCAACGGCCGAAGCTTCAGTAATGGATGGCCATGGCATTCGGGAAATACATACAGCTGCTATTGATGATAAAACAGCAGCAAGTACGAGTACTACCAATAGAACTGGCAGCACCCGTTTGGCCAGCGATCGCTTGACAGGCATTCAGTCGGACAATCGACCACAAAAGGAATTGGGTTATGACCTCGAATGCGTGTCGCCAACATCGATTTGCGATGCTCCAAGAGTGCAGTCAAGAGCGCGTGATTAAGCCGTTTACATTGTGCACGAAATATCACGTAGCACTAGGTTCAAACGTTTATAAGATCAAATTTCACATAATAAAAAGTGAATATTAAAGGGACAATTCCTTGATAAAGTTATTTACATTCCAACAGAATGCTTAACAGTAAAAATTATTAGACAGTTATATTATATAACTGTTGACATTTATTTGGAACATGGAGATCACCAAAAGATATTTTAGTCTCATAACTGTTGTCATTGATATAAAAAAAATTACAGAAATTACAGTGGAAAAAAAGATTCTCAGTTGTGAACATTTTGGTTAACTCAAAAATTCACTGGATCTTCGCGTTTTCAATCATACCCATTGATGACTTATTTCTGCAGTTGCTTAATTTCAGCAGCAATTATATTTTATGAAATCTGAATGAGTGTAGGTGCAGTTTTTCTTTCAATAAACCATGAAGCAGTCCTCTACACCAAACCTACCTTGCACATGCATTTTTTCCTACATTTTTAACTTTTATACATTTATTTAACAGTTTGCCAACATATTATACAAAAGCCAAATGAGAAAATTCTCGCATTTAAATTGTATACTCGCATATTCACAGGCTGGCAATACCAAAAGCAAATTCTTCTCAATTCGCTATTAATTTATTTATTATTTTTGCTTGGCTTTTTGTTGGAATCTTTCACATATAAATATGATTAACCAATTTAAGTCAAAACCACTTTAATTATAAAGTTTTAAATCAAATAGACAAGTGGCGACTGCGACTGCCAATCTGATCCGTGATCCATCTGTATACACAGCAATTGCAGGTATTCATATAAACGAGTCTATGCGGTTATTTGCTGGGTGCTGGCCGGGCGCACGTACTCGCTCTGGGCGCTATGGGGGCCAATAAGGTGTAAATTTATGCGACAGCGCCAGTTAAGAGAATCGGCCAACAACAATAAAAGCAACAACAACGAATATTGTGAACAACCATTAGCAAACGAGCCTATGCAATTTATTGTTAATTCTTATTAAAGCTCAGTAAAACGCACATTTTTCGTATGCCTTGCGATTGGCATTTGAGTGATTTTGTTTTTGCTTTTTTTTATTTTGATTTTTTCTTCACATGCAATCGAAGCGTATTTTGTAATTATTTGTAAGCTGTGTGAATTTTTGTGGCCAATCAGCGTTTTTGTTCGCAGTTTTGATTTGCTGCCAAGATTTCAACGTAATTGTAACTCATGGCTAACGTGTATTCTATGAGATACTTTTTGTATGTGGTTGCTGCATTGTTTTTATTTTTGTTGCTCTTGTCATGTTCTTTGGAAGTTTTGCACCTTGTTTACAACTATTTCTTTAATTATTTATATGTATCACAAGTAGCACTGACAAAGTGGACAAGGATCTATGATCAAGCTAATGAATAATAAATACGGGCGGCTGTACCACATTTTTTGATTGGGCGGTGCTTGGCACACCTAGCTAAAGTATCTGTATGTGTATCTACTGTTTCGCTATGAGAAAGTATCTTTCACAATCAAATCAACTAAAGTTGGCACGCGTCCAATTTGAAAACGAAATGAACTTAAATGAAAATCAATTAAAAAATTGTTTTCCTGGCTTTATTACACAACACGAAAACATTTAAGTGGAATTGCAATTTGAATGCTTCGCACGCTGTTGCTGCTGCTACCACCTAACCAACCGAGCGGATGATTTGTGGACTACCTCTTTTATTGTTAAGGTAACCCACATTTTTAGCGCCGTTGCCGTCAAAATGGCTAAAATTGTTTACAACCAACATCGGCTAATGGCGCAAAAATGCAGCGCTGAGTAGCGAGTAGCATAAAAAATCCTGCTGCATAAAATTAAATGTGCTTAAATATGCCGTAGACAGAAACACTGGCGAATCCGTTGTTATGGACCGCATCAGTGTCTGCCATGGAATGCAGTTAAGTAAAACATGCTCGTAAAGCAAATGTTTTAACATTTAACTAGTGTCGAGTGCGTGAGGCACGCTTAATTGGATAAACAGGTAGATAGGGTTGATCATAAACAGGATGAAGTAGTTTAATTGTTGCTTTTATAAATAGGAAACAACATAGCTAAAACGACAGCATTTAAAGAGAACATATATTTAATTAAAATTGACACTGTAATTTTTATTAATCAAAACAAATTGGATTTACTTTAGCTTTTAGCCATTTCAAGAATTATCTAAATTCCTTCGATATCACCATAGAAAAACTGTAAAAAAATCTATTTCAAATCAGTTTAAGAATATAAACCAAATGTTTCTCTATTGATCCACCCATTTTCCGTAGAGTGAATTTATTAACCATTACAAAATTAATTGAAACACGACTCAAGAAAATTTGTACAACGGATTATTGATCTTCAACTTTTTATTTCTTGGGTGGAGTATTCAAAAACATCAACATTATGTTCACTTGTGTAAGTAAAGGAAGATACTAAAAATAATTATTTGATGTGGTTCGAATTGTATGAAGATCACACTTGTTACTTGTGAAACTTACAAGTGCTTAAAAGTTATATGTAAATATTTTAATAACAAGTTCGTTGAGTTTCGTTTCTCATGACTATTTCTCATCATGGGCCATAATAAACAGCAAATAAATGTCAAGAAAAAATAAATTACGAAATCAAGAAAAGGAAAAACTTGAAACTGTAAAGGTAACTAAAATTTATGTAGCCACAACACGTGAGGCCATTGATTAAATTAGATGTTTTCATTTGCCAAGCCCTGCAGAGCCGCAAGCAAAAACCAAAGAAATGGCATATAAAAAATATTTATGAGCGCCTCGTTTTTTGTAGCATTTTAATGCATAAGACAAGCAAACAAGTAACAGCCAAATCAATAGGCCCAAAAACACAAAAAGCGAACAACTATGCGACTGACTAACTGGTTGGCTGACTGACAAGCGAGCCCCATTGGGGGACATAATCAACTGGCAGCAACAATTTCCAGGCAACGAATGATATTAAATTGGGTTGCGTACGTGGCTGGCAAATGCTTAACGAAAACGGCGGCCAATACAAATGAAAACGTTATCAACGACAACCCGCAAAACAAAAAAAAAAACAATAACAAGTTCGAATTAGCATGACAATTGCTAACAATTGACTTTACTTGGCTAAGATATGCATGCATGAAGCATGTTTAGGCCGCACAATTTCTGATATGCAATTTTGTGACGAATTTAATATATGAAAAATCATACTTGTTTTGCAAATAAATAATAATCAAGTGAGAAGGCTTCAGTCGGAACCGAACGACTAGGACATACACTAAACCCTGCGTTCAGTCTTTACAAATATTTTAACCTCTTTGCATTTATAGATGCATATATACTCATATAGATATAGAAACTAAATTAATTGTATGATTGTTATGAAATTTTCAGGACTAATTAAGAGCATTGAAATGTGTGTACAAAGCAGTTTGCAAGTCTGTAGGATTTGATTAGCGGTTATTTTTGGTTTTATTGATATTGGAAGCGATTAAGGGAAGGAATCCAAAATCCGGAGGTACCAACATTTGCGTCGGCTTTACACGAACATAAACTTAGTGCCTTTTGCTCTTATAAACTCCGAGATATGGTAAAAAACAAACCATCTTAAATTTGATTTTTAACGATATTAATGAAACGGGGTAAGATGTCGAAAAAAAAAATGATAAACTAGGTCTGCGTATAGTATATACGAACTCAATGATCCTATCAGCTTTCTAGCTAACGCATTTAATAAACCTAATTTAAAAGGTTTTGTGACAAACTTAGCTAAGACAAATCGATTGTTTAATTCTATCGGATATACATATTTGCACTACTAGTTTATTATTTCCTTACACATTTGTACTTCGTATAGGGTATAACAAAGATGACGATTGGCAAAGTTACTTGCGTATGCTCCAGCAACTGCATAAATCGAATTGGAAACCCATCTGCAAGGCAGCTAACCAGGCAAATAGTTAGGCTGGCTTGGCAAATGGCCAGGCTAGCAGACAGGTAACATTTCGCATGCTGTTGTTCCTCTTGTTGTTGTTGCTGTTGTCGAACAAATTTGACTTTAACAACGAGTCGAATCTGTTGACGTTGCACTTGTCGCGATTTAACATGAGCTGGTTTTTTGTTTCTCTGCGTTGCCTACTTTTCAACGTCTTGTACTTTCGATTGGTTAATTGTTAAACAAATTTTAAATTTAGCAACATTTTTTCGAATGCAAATCGAATGCATGCGTTGTTTAAGGCTGGCTAACAAGTTGCAATCACTGACTTGAGTCTGTTGGTGCTGCTGTTGCACATCCCACATGTAATTTGCAACTCATAATAACAAACAGGCCAAGTTGTTTAGGCCAACTTGTTGAGCTGTTAGACCGCATTCTGCGATGCATATGTCTCGCTCTATGCGCCTCAGCAATCGCTCGTTATTGCCAAATAATTTGAATTATTAGTTTTAAAGTGATTGGAATATGCTGAGAATTTCGGCATATGATGTAATGTACACAGACCGCAATTACACGAGGGCGTTGGGCACAGTGCATTACGACTGTTAGGCAGGGTTGGGTTGGAGATATAAATCCGGGTGACAACAAAAATTGCTAAATTTTATTATAAGTTTGACCAACATAACTATAAAAAAAATTATTCACAGCAATATTTCATGGCACTTGGTAGCTTAAATAATAAAAGACACTAATTCTGCATTATTTAATATTTGGTATGACCACCCTTATTCTCAATTATTTCAAACATTCGAGTTGATAAGGAATCGTAATATTTTTCAATTTCACTCAGT
>SCDS01000087.1:50672-268016 GCA_004149465.1 Drosophila nigromelanica | reverse complement strand
CTAATATGAATTTTGCAAAAAAATTGTTATAAATAAATTTAAAAATCTCTGCGTTTTAGCTTTTAAAAACCAAAGTAGACTCTGACTTTCAATCATATATCTGTTTGCTGTTTTTTTTTACAGATCTATCAAAACACATTCGAAACTCAAAAGGAGCACAAATTAAAGCGTACAATCTGAACGAATATAAAAATTTAAATATATTTTAAGAACACTTTTATTTTTTTTCCAATATTTTTGTTTTTTGAACGTTTAAAATGGATCAATTTAATATACCAGAGAAAGTGTATCGTAATGTTTTGAAAGCTATTTTTGCTTTGCAAACATCGCGTTCTCCTTTCGTCTCCGCCGAGCTGATACACAACCACGTTAAGCATCAATTGCGTCGCTCCAAGCATGTGGAGAATGTGGATCAAGTCATAGCTCAATCGCTGGCCAATCTGACCGCGCTTGGTGTGTTATCCTACAGTGCATCGGAGTATGCCAGTCGTCATACTTTAAGATACTTAAGCGAAGGAAATTCGGCATCGTCAGCTGTGTCCAATACTGCATTGGTGGTAAGTGATATATACATACCCTGTTTTTTCCAAATTACAGACATTGTTCAGAGATATTGACCTGTTCAATAGCGTTGCGAACTCATGAATGAAATTATGAAGGCCTTAGAAAATGTAGCTATCTATGGATGGACTAAACGCAAGCTGTTTTAAAAAATACTGACATTTGGCGGTCGGTCGATTGCCGTTCAGCCATAACAGCTGATTTCTCTCTCGCGCTAACACTGCCACTTTGAGTTATAACATAGTGTATATTTACACTTGTCATTTCTTCTCTTTTATTTCAATCCACAATCAAACCTCATCACATACACATTACCCTAGCGTGAAACCTTTTTTGTGTCTCGGTTTAAATTTCCGTGCAGCTCATTTGCATTTTTTATTGTGTTTAACAAATATGAACAAATAAATCTGTTGTTTTGATTTGTTTTTAATCCGCGCCAGGCATCAAAGTTCGCAGTTATTTTCAAACGTGCCCGTCTGTCTCGTCGTCGTCTTCTTGTGACGTCAAATGCAGCGCGTCTGATATGAACAAAATAAATAAAAGAAAGTAAACGTAAATAACACTGGTCTTACAAGCCCATAATAAATAGTAAAAACAACAAAATGGAGATGAAATTCGTAATGATAATGATACTCGGCTTTGGCTTTATGTTTGTTTTCACTGCGTTTCAAACAATGTGTAACATCGAGGTAAGTTCTGAGTGTGCGTCCGGGTTTTTGTCTATGTCCCTCTCCCTCTCTCTCTCTCCGTGCGTGTGTGTGTGTATGCGTGGGCGTTGTTGACATCCCTGAGCCACAGGGCTATTTTCGTCCTTGTCCTTGCCAATAGAAATTGTAGTAGCCTTGGCATACGTGTCGCTCTTCCCTTCTTCGTTGTTCTCGCCGCTCAGCCACCCACACACACACGCACGCATACATACACAACTATTAGCTGCGGCGAACAAAGAGTGTGCTTCATTCAATTACCAATTAAGAGTAAATTACACTGATTTCTGTCTGTGTAACACCAACAGTGACAACGATGGCAATTTGCTGTTCTTCCTTTTTATAATCTTTTACAAAGGGAGTATATTGGTTTTGTGCAATGTTCGTCTTGGTGCACGTTCGTCCAAAGCTAGAAACTTGAAATTTTGGATATTTACTCCTGTTAACCTTCATCAGATAGTGTTCAAATATGTGTGTGCTAGAGCTAGAGACAACAAATTTGCCGGCTGACTGATATTACCAAATTGGCGAAATCGTTTTTTCAAAAATACAACTTTTTTATAATTTTGTTTAATCTTGTAAATGCAGGTTTGAAGCCATATATCATATTTGTAATCTATTTTAAGGCGTCATTACTAATTATTATATTACAGTAGTGTTCTATAGCTGATAACGGGTTTATTGCCCTGTACATTTTATGTGCTCGCACATGCGTAAATCAATTAACGTAATGCAATTAAAGTTGTGCATTCAA
Organism: Drosophila nigromelanica; assembly: GCA_004149465.1. Taxonomy (NCBI): domain Eukaryota; kingdom Metazoa; phylum Arthropoda; class Insecta; order Diptera; family Drosophilidae; genus Drosophila; species Drosophila nigromelanica. Next base: position 265,997 of record SCDS01000087.1, on the reverse strand, counting down.
TTGATGAGCTCAAAAGTCAACTCTCTTTGTTATAGGGCAGATGTTGGTTAACTGGCGGGCGAGACGCTGGAGGGGGTAAATGGGTCATTTAATAGGATTTTCTCGCCCTGATAACTCCTACACAAATTCAGTATGCCTTTTTATGTGCTTTCTCCCTCTGTTTACTCTTTCACTGTCATTATGATAATCACAAACATTTAGTGTTTGTTCTGCGCACACATGCATTTATAGCTATAGCTTCATTAATGCGTCCATTCACTTGTTAGTTTGTAGCGGTTTATTCATTCCTCTTGTCCGGATTCTTTTAACAGTGTTAAGATGAAGGTCGCTTGTTTTATTCATATATACATATGTTTGTGTGCAATTATAAAACTGCCCTGTGCTGTGAGAACAGCTTGCGAATTAAGTTATTCGAGCTGAGTCTTAAGATTATGGCACAACATTTGTAACACATTCAATATATTCTGTTACTTAACATTTTACACAGTTCAAATATGTTACACTTTAATAGGGAATACTTTCGTTGAACACATTTCGAAACAAGAAATAGTTTTGTTCATTAATTGGTTGCTCTGTACATACCTTTACTGGTTCCGTTGAGCATTTTTATTTAATAAGCGTATTTCTACGCCGGCGCGCTTATTTTCATCGACTTGTTGGTTGTGGAATTTCAGGTTTTTTTTTTGTTTTGTATGCTAAACAGTTTTTTATTTTATGGCTTACCCTTATGAAAGCGATCTGAAACTGAATGCATAGCATACTGCAGTAACTGCTTAAATATATATATATGTATATATATATGTACATTGAATACAGAGTTGTTCATGATTATTTGTATTCTGTTACAGTTCGCAGTTCATTGAACCGGTTTGCCTTTTAAATTTAATTTTGGATGTATCTTCAATTCGGCAGTTACCAAATTCAATTTTATTAATGAGCACTGTATTGTATAAATATCGCATGCCGCTCTCACTTTTAGGTTATGCCAGCGTTTACTATGTTCAATTTTCCCTCCAGTAGATTTCGTTTTTATACCCTTGCAGAGCGTATTATAGTTTTGTCTCGAAATTTGTTGTTTTATTTAATATACTTTGTTTTCAAAGATGTAACGAAACTTGCCAATTGAGTGGCTGCTTATGTTGCCAATTGGATAACAAATAAAGTTTTATGTGCAAACACACTTATAGATAAATATTCACTTCATATGTCTGCAAGGGTATTCAATCTTCGGCAAAGCGCTGACACACATTTATCTCGTTTGTATTTTTATTTTATTTCGATTTTTTGTTTACTTGATTTTTCTTTTGTTTTACAATTTACTACGCCTCGATTTAAAGTAAGTTGGAATTCCAAGCGGGGCGTGCACCAAACGCCGCTTACCAAACTTATATAGAGGGATAAAACGGTCGATCGACAAGTCGCAGCCAATACATACTGTATCACTGTATCTATACATACAAATGTGGCCCATTAGAGCGCGATTTTGGCGCAAAAGGCCTTGGCTTGTGACGTAATATATCAATCGGTATGCTAGTAATACATTTACTACTAACTGGCCTATCCAATAACTCAGTAAAGCGGGCAGCGCAGTAACCCCAACGCTTATCTGTGCGCCTTTTAAGCTTAGAGCAAGCGTCTAGAGCAACTGATCCAAGTAGAGCTAAAAAAAAAAAACAACGATACATACATATACATACATACATATGTGTATATACATACATATATAAAAATTATCGTTAATGCGGAAATGTGCTTTTTAAAAGATTCTTATTTGCTTGCTCCAAATCGAACTTTGTATCTTTTTTTTTGTACGTAAGTACATATGTATGTATATAACAAATTTAAACAACTTTGCGCTTTACAAACGTAATTTTTTAAATGCCGGCCCGTTAACATCGCATTCATCTGTAAAATATTCGATAGGTATTGTGAATGCACATGTCAAAGGGGAAATTAAAGTGGAACCAGTTCGTTAAATGATCCTGTTACACTGTGATCTAAATATTTAAAAAAAAAATCTTTTGAGTTTGTCAACCCGATCATAAGTGTTAACTTTCTACATGATTGCGCAATTAAATACAAAATATTGCGTTCAATTTACATATGTAGGTGGCTTTTGCTTGTGTGTGTAAACTCATCAAAGTCAACTCTTTCAATGTCATTGCTATTGCAAGTTCGCTGCACACACACACACACACGCAGAAATGTGCACGGCAGGCTCAAGGCCAAGCTGGCCAGCATATGCATTTGAAGCATGCAAACATAGAAATACACAAACACATATAAATATGTAGGTATGTATAATGACGACGCTAGCAACAACAATAAAATGCGACTGTCCCATTGGCGCGCCATAACAGCCGTTAGGCGCCAACAGCAACGTCATTACTCAACACAAAAAGTGGGTGCGCCATAGACGAGCCCACAAGGAGCCCGACCCCCCCTTTACTATCCAGCTCACTGCTCCGCCCCTGTCTAGTTTGTAGTAGTTGCCATAGAAAAAAAAAACTACTGAACGAAATGAAACTTGTTTCTGCAATTTTTTGTTTTTGCCAGGCCTTTGTGGCCGCGCATTCGCATTGTTTGAGAGTTGTCGCCCCAGTTGATATTTTGCGTAACATGCCATATGTATGTAACTGTATATCAGATCGCTGCGCTTAAGTCGATAGCTTTGGTGCCGTTTTTAATTCCGGCTGCGCTTTTGCAGTTTTTTTTTTATATGTACATACATGTACATATATATGTATGTAAGTATTTAGCCTGGCCATTGACTTTCACATTGCTGCATATGTTAAACATTTCTTTCATTCATATTATTTTTTTAGGACTGCGTTTCATGGTTTTGCACAAAACTTGACCCAGTTTTGCAGTTGAGGTTAACTGTAACTCTTTTTTATTGTTTATTGATTATATGCAGCAAAACGCCTTTGAACTGATTAAAAATTTAGCTCTGTTATCAGCTCTTTGTTGTTGTGTTAATTGAAAACTTTTTATTGGTATTTATGTATACATACATACATATGTATAATAAACCTCTGTTTTATGGCTCTGATAGCTGCAATTGTTTGAATAATAGATTTATAGTTATTAGTCAAAAAGTGCAAAAGCTGATATAATTATAATACAATACATTTTTGTTTTATCTGGGATCTTAGCTATAATTGTAACTGGTAGGTTTTCGACTGATGAAGTAAATGAAAATCTTTTTTCATATTTTTCCTAAGTTCGATTAATCAATTTTATATACTTTTACTTTCACTTTGTAGATGTCATCGACTTTTTGCACGCGTTCGCAACGAACATGAAGAAGGGGGTTGGAGATTGGCAGTAAGATCTCAAGAATAGTTCTTTGTCATTTACTGATAATACTGAATGGGCACAAGGACCGACCGTAGGCTACATATAAGCACGGCGCGTAATCAATGCAAATCGAATTGGTGTCAGAGTCAAGTGCCCGATAAAGATATTATTTTCATTTCGATTTTCATACACAATCCTTAGGCTTAAGCGTGGAAAATTTTTTGCTAAAAAAACCCGTTTCATCTACGTAATTTTCCATAAACTCGAGTTAATTAATTCAAAAAGTAGCCGCGGTTCAGCAGCCGTTAATGCAAGAATATTTTAGCTGCAGTCGTCATTGCACTTGAATTTGGCCGCAAAACACGTTTAAAGCTGTGCTGAGAATTCATTGCAAATCAAAATATATATAAAATAAATAAATAGACAAACGAACTAAGGTATGTGTATATATATCTAGACAAAAGCCGGGCCTAAATAGAAACAACGCCCACTACCGCATCCGCATAGGAAACGCTTTAACTGGAAGTTTAATATATATGTACATATATGTAGCATAACCCTGAATAGTTGATACGTGCTAAAAAAAATGCTCTAAAATGTATTGAAATTTATATTGCTTGTTGTATACCCTCTAATTGCATAAGGAGCTTTAAAAAACTTGTATATTGCAGCTATGTAAGTTTTGTCCCTCTCTCTTTCTTTACCATCTATCTCCCTTTCACTCTGTATCTCAATACGATCCAGTATACAAAATCTATGTTTATTTCGGATTCAATCACTTGTCCCCAAACACTTGTTCCCAAACATATTGGATCATAAAAAGACTTGTGACTTTACAGACGCTTAGTACAGGATGTCTCCTTGTCGTTCACACTCTAGAGTCAACTCAAACTTGTTTCTGATATATATAATATACATATGTATACCCGTTTTTAGCATATACTTGCAAAATACGCCGAAATGTTGAATAAAATTAAAATGAAATATTTGAAACTTGTTTATTGCACAGAAAACAATATTGGACAGCATTTCGCAGGAGGATGAGAGCTTCAAGGGCGATGGCTATACAAGCCTGGCGATACTCTATCTATTCTTCTCGCTATCCAATTGGCTGGCGCCGTCCTTCATATCCTTTACGGGACCGCGCGTGGCAATGGTTGTGGGCGCGGCCACCTACACGTAAGTTCCAACAACAGTCAACAATCGCTTATATAAATATTAATTAATTGTGATCGCTGCAGCGTCTTCATGATCACATTCCTATTCCCATCGACGGCGCTGCTGTATGTGGCCAGTGCGCTGTTGGGTCTGGGCGCCTCCATCACCTGGACGGGCCAGGGCACGTATTTGGCGCGCTGCAGCAACCCGGAAACGATTTCGCGCAATTCGGGCATCTTTTGGGCGCTGCTGCAGTGCAGCATGTTCTTTGGCAATCTGTTTGTGTACTATCAGTTCCAGGACAAGACGCACATCGATAAGGAGACGCGTAATCTGGTAATTGGTGTGCTCACCGTTGTGGCTATATTGGGCATTGTCTTCTTGGCCGCATTGCGTCGGATGACCAGCAATGCGGAGCAGGACAATGAGCTGGAGCAACAGCATACGGGCTGTGGCCAGGCGCTCTATGCCCTCAAATTGGCTGGGAAACTGTTTTGCACTAAGAAAATGCTGCTGCTCAGCTTGGCTTTCTTCTATACGGGTATGTTTTGGCTATCATTATTATTTTACGAATAAATAATTTATGTTACCTTATTTTTGTTCAGGTCTGGAGCTTTCGTTCTTTAGCGGCGTCTTTGGCTCCTCGATTGGTTTTACCTCGAAGATCGCTTCGACACCCAAGGAGATTGTTGGCCTGGTGGGCATCTGCATTGGCGTCGGCGAGGTCTTTGGCGGCGGCTTCTTTGGCATTTTGGCATCAAAGACGACACGCTTTGGACGCGATCCCATTGTTATTGCCGGCTATATTCTGCATATGGCCGCCTATTTGATGACATTCCTCAATTTACCTAACAGCGCACCGTTTACGGATACCACCGATATATCCTACTTGGATCCACCTAGCGCTACTATTGCTTTGGTCTGTGCTTTCCTGCTGGGCCTGGGCGATGCGTGCTTTAATACCCAGGTCTACTCGATGCTAGGCGGCGAGTTTGTGAACAATCCGGTCGGCGCCTTTGCGCTATTCAAATTTACACAATCCGTGGCGGCGGCCATCAGTTTCTTCTACTCCTCGCACTTTGGCCTGTACGTGCAGTTGGGCATTCTGGTGGTCACCGGCACCATTGGCACCATCGCCTTTGTTATTGTCGAGTGGAGCTTCAAGCGGGATCATCGCGAGCAGGAGAAGTAGATTCGAGCGCTTGCTGGGTTTAGTTTAATGCGTAAAATATTGAATGCTGTTTGTATGTAAGATTAGTGTTAGTGTTGATGAGATTGCTTTACGTGGAGCACGCTTTTGTGTGTATATATATATATATATGTATATGCTATATACATATCTGCATACGTGCATCGCTATGTATGTGCATGTATGCATGTTTGTATATTTATTGTTTGTTAAAACCCTCGTGCGTGCATTTGCACGTGCGCCGGCGTCTTCCTATACATATGCAATAATAGTTAATTGTTGATCGCTAATGTTGCTATATGTATGAATATATGTATATGTATTTGTATTTTAATGTTGAACTTCCAAAACGTACTCGTAATTCTAGTTGTAATTGTTTTTATATATACATTTACATATTGTGTGTATATGTATTTGTGTGTGTAGATTTATTTATTTTAAGCACAACAAAAATAAAATGTGCAATTGTAAATTTACATTGTTTACAATAACAACTGAAGCGAGCATTTTGCAATGCGCGCATAAAATATAGAACACGTATTTGAATTAATTGCTATGGACTTTTATTTAAAAAAAAACAAAGGCTATTTAGAATGATAGCACTTGAGCTTGCATTTAACAGTTACTTTGTATTATATATCCCTGCCTTCGCAGCTTACGAAAATTAAAAATGCGCCGAAATAACGCCTCTTGTAAAAAACAATTTTTAATTCTCAAATTATGTTGTACGTAATTAAGGCCTTTAAGCCCGCAACCCCAGTTTGTCAACACAACAGTTAGATCTAACTTTAAGTTAGCTTCAGAAATATAAATCAACAATAATTCAAATTTAAATCTTAACGAAAGCGCGCCATATTTTATGCAACCTACAACACTGCGACCAGCTGACCGTTTCGCGGCTTCGTTCAGTTTTCGTTTAGTTTATCTGGTCGATTCATTTTGTTCCATTCCGTTAGGCTGCTCCGTCGTTCGGGTTTTGTTTCATTTTGTTGCCTCTTTATTATTGTCGCGCAACACTTGTCGTGAGAGGACGCGTTGTGCGCATCCGAATACCGAATACCGTCGAGGCGTTCGCAGCAGCAACACAAATTCAACAAAATCGCAAAAAAAAAAAAAACAAAATCTATTGAAAAAATTCAATAACAAAAACGTGTGCGTGCGACGCGAAGAATTTTAAGTTGTCGCCGAGTATCTGTGTGTGCTGTGTATTCTAAGTGTGTGTGCCAAATATGAAATGGCAAAGCAAAATCAGCCGAACAGATGTGTTTTCCTATAGTGTAGTATAACGGCTGTAAATTAGCATTCGATCATTAAAACAGTGCTTATAAAGTACCCGAAGCGGCACAGGCTAAAGTACAACTACAATTGCTGTTTTAATTGAGCTCCGATTGCAACGCGTAGGTAACTTTAATAATTAGTAATATACATTTCTGTTTGTTTGTGTGTGCCGAAACCTTGAGAAATTTGTTTGGTATGTACGCCAAGTGCCAGCATAAAAACAAAAGCATTTCCAATTCAAACTCATGCAGGCGCAACAGCAACAGCAGCTGCCTCCGCTGACTGCGGCAGCGACGCTCCGCCTACGCCAGCGACGACGTCATCTGAACGCATTTCGCTTTTCATTTTGTGTTTGTCGTTTGCCGTTTGTCGTTGGGGAAGGTGGGCAGAGGCGACTCGATAGTTGTCTCTCTCCCGGAGCAAACTGTGTCTCATGTGACCGAGCGGCATCTGTGTTGGTGTATTTGTGTATTTTCTTGCGTGCGGCTGTGTGTGTGTAACTGCTCCTTGGGCGCTTTTGCTTGGTCATCGCTGTTGTTTTTTTTTTCCGTCTGCGTCTGTTTCTCCTTTCATTCAGTTTCTTCAATTTATTGAATGCTCTCCGCTTGGGTCAACAAACCAAATGACTGCAACTGCGTCTTTGTCAGTGTGTGTGTGTGTGTGTGTGTGTGTGTTTGTTTCTCTTCTATTTAATCATTGATCGCGTCCGGTGATTTGATCGTCGTCGTCGGCGCCTTTTGCACTTCACTTTGCTTTGTTTTTATTGGTGTCATTAAAAATTGTTGTATGGGAAAGGTCAATCACACACTCATTTTAAGAGTTTCGCCTTGTCCCTGAATCATTAGAAAAAAAACCGGTTCTATCTTTTTCCACCGTGTTTGCTAAGAAAAAGTGAGCATATTAGTTTTCATTATTAACACGCCCCCGCATTTTGCAAGTCTCTGCCGCAGAGAGTATTTAAAATTAGTCAGCACTTTTAAAATAATGTCCAAATTCTTATAAACAACTGTTCAAAAATCTATATATTATACTTTTTAAACTACTTTAAAGTACTTAATATTAAATTAAAAATAAACTTTTGACAACTCCTTCTGTTCGAGGTTTTAGTCTGACCTTGTATATGAAAAATAATATTTTTACGCTTTTAGCTGAAATAGAGTATTGAGCAGTCAGTAGATTTCAACTGCAACGTTTTTATTTGTTTCTTTTTTTAATGATTTTATTTTTACTTTTTATTTCATTTAGGTTTTTATGCCACCAACAGTTTGCTGGCTTAAACTTGATTATCTTCTAGCGTTTGTTCGTGTGTTGTTTTATTTTTATTTTTTCCCACCAGAGATATTTGTCTTCATCAGCTGCTTTTCTTTGGCGACATGCGCTTTTTCCTTGGCATCGTGTCAATAGCCTAGAACTTGAGAGAGAAGAAAATGAAACCCCAAAAATAAGTATTTGCCAGTAATGAATGTTTCTTTTGCATTGTTTTTTCTTTTTTGCCGGGTGTGGCTCTCACCTTGCGGCCAACAAACTAATCAGGGCCAACTCAAGAACCAAACAAAAACAAACCGAAAACCAAACTAAACAAACGTCAAGCTTCGTAGCGTTTTTTGTCTGGCACTGTTGTCATTGGTGTTAATTTGGCTGTGGAGTCATGGCACCTCGAGTCTGTCTTCTACTGCCTTAATTTATTAGCCTCCTAAAAGCGCTGGCCAGATTAGATTAACTGAGAAGAAAAGTTGGTAGCTCGACTCTGCTATACCCCGGAAACTTAATGTTAATGTTAATGTTAATGTTACCGATAATGTTAACATTAACGTTGAACTGTTAATGTTATTGATAATGAATAAAAATATATAAAATAATGAAATGAAAATTAAAAAAAATATATAAATATATTATGTTATAAAAATTTGGTAATTATTATTTTAGGTGTCAATGTTAACATTGATAATAAAAATTGTATTTCAATATTATTGTTATTGCTTTAGGGCTAATACTAATTCTATAGAATTATGCTTATAACCATTTTATAGCTGATGTTAACTTATATATAGATTCAACTTCTTAAATCAAATGGAAAGTGATTGCAATGTTAACAGTGAAATTCAAATATTAAGTGCTTGTTACTTAAATTACATGTTACTTAAATTAACAGAAAAATGTTAAGGAATGCGAAAAGCATTCCTTTCGAATTTATTTCGATTTCTAAAGTAGCATTAACATAATATAGCAAATATGTCTAACAATTTCAAGCTTCTTTAAAGAGTTATAAAAATAATTATTTGATTTTATCTTCAGCTTATGAGTTGCATATAAAAATATCAAGTGGAATGCAATTCCACAGTTAAAGCTAGCTACTAAGTAGATCTACTTGTTATGTGGTGACACCTACTTATCATCAAAACGTATTTAACATTTTTGCGCTATCGGTAATTTAATAAATCATCAGCTGTTGTTGTGGCGCCTTTCGCTGAGCTCAGCGCCAAAGAAAAGCAAAAACTTAATTCACTTTCAACTTGAAGTTGACTAGTGAAGTGGCAAGGCCTTTTGCACGGCACGTTAATAAAAAATGGCAACAATAACAAGTACATTCGCGGCAAAGTCAACTTTTTCTCTCGTTAGCGCTGGCGCTGATACAGCTACAACTGCACATGCAGACGGTATTAATGTATCTTTCAGATACATGTACTTAACGGGCAAAAGTGCCGTCTCACAACTCTCTCAATTCATTTTCATTTTCTTTCTTGCTTGCTTGTTAGTTTTTAATTTGTTATTCGTCTCGCATAGATTTTGGCATTGGCACCCACAGACAAAAGGCATCTTTGTATCGCTCTATCTTTATAGCTCCCCAGTATCTTTATCTGGGTAACGAGCGTAGCAAATGCAAAGCGTCGCTTGACTTTCGTTGCGCCTAGCTTGGCGTTTAAGGTACAACTATTTTGTTTTTTTGGCACTTCACGTAGTTCGTATCTCTCAGATACATATGTATCTTGCACTCGTTGTTGCGGCATAATTGCCGCTAGCGAAGCATTAAAGCATAGCAGCGCTCTGTTAATTCTGTTACAGAACCAAACCCAACTAGCTAAGCACATGTAAATTTCTTTGCAGCTAGCTGCCCGGCAATTATGCTGTCATAAATGGAAGAAGCTACCACATAAAAACAAAGCAAGCCAAGCATTCAACACTAAACAGTCGGGTGTATAGCCGCCGCTCCTAATGGCATGCAAATGTTTCTGGCCAACAACTTTCTCAGCCATTAAGACACAGAAAAAAAAAACACTGCACATAAACCCATTAGACTAATTATGCAGTATAAAAACATGCTTACATACATTAGTTGGACAGTTAACAACTATTCTAATGTTTTGTTAAAATCATCAACAAGCATTTTTAGATGCTTTCCAACATTAATTGTAAATTGTCAATCTATTTACTGTTAAAATGTGCGCTTGGATACAAGAACTATTAAAAATTATAATTGTCTCAGATCTAGAATATGCATTTTAATGCATTTAACATCTTCAATCTAAAATTTTTACACTTTCAAAAAGTAGGTCTCAGTAAAAGAAAGAAAAGTTTTGGGGTAGGAACCCATGGCTACGATTTGGATTCCTAGTGGAAACTCGAAGTGTTCTTTAAAAGTTTCGTTAAAAAATATCCTAAATATACTATACTAATAATAATAATACTATACCAATAGAAATTATAATATTTTAGGTACAATACAATAAAAAAATAATAATATTTTCATAATATATATATTTTTGTATATTTAAAAATCACATCAACTTCAAGACAAAAACTTTATAATCTATGAAAAATCAATATTTTAAATTTATGCGAAGAACTGCATATTTAAAAGGATATTATTATATTATTATATATTATATTATATTATTATATTATAAAAAACATAATAATATTTACAAAATATCATAATAAAGATAAAATAATATCAATGATTAAAAGGATATTAAGGAAGCAACCCCAAATACAACATAAAAGTATTTCAACTAAATTTAAGTAACTTTGCTAAATTTTAAAGAGATTAAAGTAAACTTCTGCAACACTTCCTAAACTGTTAACGTAACAACTACAATTCTATTCAATGGAACTAAAAACGGAATTATCTTTGATCATTTAGAGGCCAACAAAAACGAAGTTGCTTATAACTTGTAAAAACTATCTTGATCTATTAAAACTATCTTCATCTACTAGGCCACTATTTGCACTGAAACCGCTGGAAGTGTTTGGTTCTGTTGCATGGGAAACCCGCAAAATGCAAATTGCAGACAAGTACTTCATTATCTTAAGATCACAACTTGTGTTTATAGTGTGCGAACCCCTTGCCCCGTACCCCTCTCTCCCTATTTATTTCTGACGACTGAAGAGTGTGCCTCACAACCAGCTAACAACTGTCGACTATCTGTCTCCTGGTTACTAAAACTTAACAGTGTGTATATATAGTACATATATAGATACATATATGTTTACTCTAGCGCTCTTCACGGTTTGCATTTTGATAAAATGCTTGTTTACTTTTCATCAATAAAATGTTTGTGCAGTTTCACGGCTACACAAACAACAACTAGCAACAACAACAAGCCCGTTGCAAGCCAAAGAAAATAAGAAAATAGACAGGTGTTTTCCGGCATTGGCATACGTAACCTGACGTTTTCTTTCTGCCAGTTTTGGTATTTGATCGTTTATTCATTCTCACCACCCAACTATAACCAAAGGTTAAACGGCTGTTTACCTATCAGACTTTGTTATACCCTGTAGCTAATAAATTTTTAAAAAATAGTTTTGCTAGAGCTGTGTTCATTTCGACAAGAGCAGCCATCTTCTGCCAAAACAGACAATGGTTGATTGGCTTGATAAATATAATATATAATACAATATTGTACAAAATAAAAAATTCAATTATGTATCACATCAAGTTTAAAATATATTTCTTTAATACTTGCACTAAACAAAATAATTAATGCATTTCTGAAGAAATGTTCAGAAAAATTTCAAATTTAATTAAAATTTATATCGTTTAGTTTCAACACCCGATTTTTGAATATATCTTGATCTGAGGTCTTTTGCATAGCATACACAAATGAGAAATATTTCTACTTTTTAATAACGTCCCTTGTTTACATTGAGATTTAATCAGCTTTAGTTTTCTTTGGATATAATTGTTAAGCTATGCAAATTCCATTGTTATCAGAAAATAAAATTTGAATATATTTAAAAAAAGAAGAAAATAAGAAACAGAAGTAAAAGGCAGGGTATCTGCTAGTCAGTCAGCCTCGACTAAAGAACTTCAACTGGTTCCCCTTCGGTATGGCAAGTTTTTCATGGTCGAATGCAAACGTGTTGCAAACATGCCCTGAAACGAAGACAAACGAAACGCACTAAGAAAGAGGAACTTTTGTTAAACAAAAATAAAAACAAATTCTCTTTTCTGTTTTATTTTTTAATTCAATTTTCTGTGCAGGCGAGCGACTCATCTTGCACTTTGCATAGAAATGACAACCACAACGCAGGTGGAGATCAACCCAAATGGCAACGGCAATGGGAACTTGGATGGCAGCCCGGTGACCACAATGGAAACTGTAATCAACTCCGGCTCCAATGGCGGCACAGCGAGTCCGAGGCAGGCTAAAGCTGACGCAACAATGTCCAAGAGTGGAAGCGTCGTGGGCGTGGGCGTAGGCGTGGCAAGCACACAGAGAGGTAAGCAGTTGGATGCGCTCGAGTTATTGTCATGAAAATGTACAGCTAACTGCTGCTGTTCATTTTGCAGCACACTTCTGTTGCAAGTGGCACGCGATGTGGCTCACGTTTAGACAGTAGCCGAGAAATGCCACACGCAATTTCCGCTTTACGGCTAACGTAGATGTCAAGCAGCTGCTTAAGTAATTTGTCAATGGGTTACACCACCCACATATAGCTATATATATCCATATCTATATCTATATATACATGGAAATTGGAGTTGACAAGCTGGCAACACAATTTTGTAAGAAGAGCTCTTTATAAATAGCTCAAGTTATTTATTTCATTTCTTACAATCACTCATTAATTAGGCCTTAAATTAGAGGTACCGGCTTATAAAGGCATTATATTCATTCTTTTGCTTCATTTAATGTAATTTTATAGTTTGAAACTTGTTGATAATCCAGCCAATTGCTTATAAACCTTACTTATTGTTTATTTATAAAACACATTAGGTGATTTTTCATATAAAATATTTTTATACCCGTTCACGAAGTGAAAGTAGTATATTGGGATTGCACAAACCGTCATGCTGCCTTATACATTTTCGGAAAATGTTTCTTTCAAAATTTAAAATTGCGAGTTTGCATTTTTAATCGATTTTACGGCTACAAATAGCATAACAATCAACATTTAACTTGATTCTGAGGGGGTCAAATTTTTTGTCTAAAATCATGCCAAAATTGAGAAAAATTTGGACATGTAAAGCTCTCGGATTCATAGTTTTAAAGCTAGTCACCCCCGCATCTAATAAGTAACAATATCGAAAATTTTCAAAATAAAAATAATAATTAAGAACGTGAACGAGTATAACGCAGTCGGTAATGCCCGACTGCAGCGTTCGTATTTTTTATAGTTTAATTACAGTAGCAATTAACTTAAAAATTCTTTAAGTTTTTCTAATGAACTTTCCTTAAAAAAACATACCTTGTGTATAAAAATACTTAAATATCTTATCAGTTTGAATGTTATATATCTATCTCATCTTTTAAAATATAAATATATATATTCTATAATTAACAGAAGCACTAGGCTATATAGTCATTATATATTTATTTTATAGTTCCCTTTGCATATATATCTGATAAATTGTTTATTTAAGGAAACCAGTTAAAGTGGCATTAATGAAATTTCATACAATTATTCTTCTTTCTTTTAAATCTACGATGTTTTATATAACCTGAAACGTTGCATAGTTTACATAGGTTGGTTACGTATTTGAGATAGTTTTATAGTTATTTTGAGATACAGGTAAAAGATTGTGCTTATCATTTTAAATTTTTTTTTTTATAGTTTTATATGTTATTTTTTATCTGCTTAGTTTTGTCCGTATATATGTATTTTTCGACAAAAATAAAATATTTATATCCTTCTGTTATGTTTTGTATTAAACTCTTTGTTCTTCAAGATGTGCCAACTTAACTTAGCAATTGCTTTTAATCTAAATATTATCTACACCAAACTATATATTTTATACAGCTGCCAAAAGTAGTTAACAATAAAGCTTTTAACATTTTTTCATTTTTTTTATTATGATCTTTAACATATGGGTCAAATATTGTCAACACCCGAGTGCTTTATTATAAAATTAGTTCCTGCTTAAAAATATATTTCACAGATACTCTATATTTAGAAGATTTGTTAGTCTGTTTATTCTCATATAAAACAAGCGCACACCTTAATCTCCAATCCCACATTTCTTTGTCTCGACTCAACTTCAACTCTTTTGATTTATTGTTTATCTAAGTATTTAAATTTTTAACAAACTCTAGCTTTATTACAGCTAAAAAAATAGTTGTTTTTCACACATATCTCAGCTGGTGGCGGCCGGCCCCATTTTGATATTTACATAAAAGTTTTCCCATGCCCTCAGCTGTCTGTGCTGAAATAGATAACACAACTCAATTTGCATATATTTATATATTATTTGATTTTCATTCATTGTTTCTGTTGTATCTCTTTTGTTATTCCCATTTCAATTTCCTTAACATTAGTGAATCTTTCCCCTCACTTCACACAACTCTCTGTCATTTTCTCAAGACTTAATGATTGCAAATCGGTTGTGCAACATTTAAAAATCCAAATCAATAAATACCCCAAAGTTGTCTCATTTCAAAGTTAGTTTCCCGTTCCCTCGATTTGTAATTTGTTTGATTTGTAGGGCCCCTCGAAGCATCTGTTTTCTGTTGCAATTTGAAAGGCGTGCACCATTTTGGTTCCATGGCGTGCATGGCAATGGCGACTCTGCGTCCCCAACTCATCAGTGTCCAAGTGTGTGTGTGTCTGTGTGTGTGTGTGTGCTAAGTTCACGGTCAGTGATTGATTTAATTTCGGTTGGGGCTGTTATGAAATCTATACACGCGATCTGACATTGAAATTGGGTAAGAGATGCGAGTGCGATTCGAATTTGGAACAATGTACTAAATGCCTGCTAATTAAGACTTCGACGAGCTGCGTTGGGGGAGGAGGTGGATGTAGACTTTACTGTAACCAGTAGCTAACTAATGATGATATTGGCGGAAGTTTTAAATGGGAACAATGCAAATGCAATTAAGGCATTGTATTGGTTAATTTGGAAATGATGTTAGATCTAACGATTGTCTCTTAGTCGACACGAGAGGCAGGTAAAGCGACAGTAAACACTCTTCGAAGTGTACCAAGTGAAGTAGAACTTAAAAAGCTGTAATATAACAAAAAAAAAGTCTTTTTTTTAAATGCAAGTACAAGCGTGACAAAATTCCTAAGTCCTTACTATTACAATTTCAAGAAATTTCTTGGATATCTTAAATTGAGCATATATTATTCTTGATTTCGTGTTCGATCGTTTAATATTGGGTGTAGAAAATGTACAAAATGGCAAGAATTTTTGTAATTTTTAAAGCTTAAAGTTTATTTGATTAAGTACTGAATTATCGTCTTTCTTAGACAATTGCATCAGGTTTTTCTAGGATTGCTGATCAGTAGGTTCAAATCTCTACACAGTATTTGAAAATTATCTTTTGTCCGAAAAACCTTGCCATTTATTTTCTAACCATTACTAACAATGTTCAAATTAAATTTCTTATTACCGTTTACCGTTTTAAATTTCCTGCTTTTAATGAGTTTTCAAGATGTGCGACCCGTGTTAAAGCCTTGAATTCGAAGTAACCAAATTTAGGGTGCACTTGAAATACTTAAGTGTATTTTATGTAGGTATAAAAATATGTATGTATGTGCCTGGTTCTTGAAAAGTATCGTTTTCAAAGTGGATATCATTAGCTATAGCCACCACCATTTATGTTCATATATAGAGTAAGTGCGCCTTCCTTTCTGGCTGCTCCTTGTTTTTGCCACATCCGCTGTAATAACTGGCTCGCATGCTATTTATAGCACCCTCATGGCCACCCTGCGCCAAAGGCGAGCACGCCCCTCATCATGATCGCAACAACAATAACAACAACAAAAACAACAATTGCTAAATTTAAACGGGCTGCGTAATCCCCTAGGGTAACGCTCTGCAGTTGCCATCGATATCGCTATTGAAAGCGGCTTGCGCATGCGGCTGGAATGCGCGGCATATGACTCCCATGGAGCCATGGAAGGATCGCGACTGTCAGCTATTCAATTATACATTTGATTGCAATTCAAGGCAGCTGCTCTCCACGTCCCGCCCACAAGACTCGGCATACAATTACCGGTTTTTTTGCGAATGAAAAACTGTAACGTTGACAAAGCCAAAGAGAAAACGTTGGCGCTCAAATGCCCAACAAATTCAAATATTTTGTTAGCTGAAACCAAAACAAAAACAAGAAGGAAAAACAAAAGTGTTTAACTAAAAGATACCCTGTAAAAAAACGCACTACGCACTAAGAATCATGTAATACTCAAATCAAACACAAGTTTTGTCCAAATCAGGTTATGTTAGAAATATCTTAAATTAAAAAAAACATTCTTAATTCTAAAACATTTTTATAATAGCGGTTATTATAAAAATAAAATTTTCGGTGGTGCAATTTATTTATTTTCGAACATCGCCTTTAAATTTGGCTTTTTTCCAATTAATAAACCCTTGATTGGTCCGCTTTGTGCTGAGATTCAGCTGATTCGTTGGGCAACTGGTTTCGGTTCAAGGTACATGATTTGCAAAATATTGGAATTCCGGTCCGGTTCAAAACCGGTTTGCAGCACTGATTTTTTATTAAAAAAACGTACTTTCATTCAGAATATTAAACGCATGTTAAAATTATGAATTTTAAAGTAATTATTATTTTGTATAAGCCAGTAAAAATCGATATTTATCGATTTCTCTGAAATTGGGGAGTAATCGGCATTTTACAAAAAATTCTTTCTGCGATCGTTTCGTTTATACGATAAATGGCTTGGCTAACGATGCTAGCCAAGAATAAATATACTTATATACCCGCTACAAACATTTGCACAATATATGCCCAATATCTCGCACATTTGCAATGCGAACAGGGTGTTCAAAGACTTAGAGCCGACTATCAATGCGAGAGAAACTCGTTTTGAGAATGCGCAACGCGACATTTTTCTGGGCTAAGATAATATAAAAACTCAAAGCGGCATTCGAAGAGCTTTTAAGCCTGGCTAGCTGCCAATTTGGGCTCTGAGTCATTCGTGTTTTCGCAATGCGCGAGTGCAGTTTGTTGTGATTTGCCAATTGAGGACGGGTAATTAAAAGCCAAATTTCAAAAGACCAAAGGTAAAGAGCGCAACTGGACTTAGATAATCAAACGGCGCACTTTTGACCCAGATTCTCTTTAGTAAGCCAATCAATAACCGCCAGAACTAATCGATTGAATGTTTCGGTTTTCATTCGCTTAGCTGTGGATGCCACCAAGCGCAAAAAACTGAAATCACGCAGCGCCACAACAACAGCAACAGCAGCAGCTGCAACAGCAGCAACAACAACAGCAGCAACAGCTGCTGCTGCAAACTCTGGTCTGCCGCAAGGCAACAGCAGCAAGAACAAAAGCAGCAGCAGCAATGGCAGCGCACGTGAACATTATTCCAAGGATCATTTAGATGCCTGGCTGGAGAATTGTCTGCGGGATGCAACAAATGCGCAACTTTCCTCGTCATCGGAATTTCTGGACTTTAATCCAACAACAACCGCGAACAAAACGCTGCTCGCAACGCAGGCAGCGGCCGCACAGCAACAACAACAACAACAGCAGCAGCAACAACAGCAGCAGCAGCAACAACAGCAGCAGCAACAACAACAGCAACAACAACATCAGCAGCAACAACAATTTCTAATGCGTTCGCACTCGCAACCATTTGGCATGGGCGCTGCCCCGCCCTTTAGTCTGGGCATACAACGCGTGAGTGTTGGCCATTAAAGCCCGCTTGCTGTTAATGACTTTTTTTTCGTATTTTATAGCACTCACAGCCGCTGAATTACCGCTATCCGATGCTCTTTCCGCCGCAGCCCAACGGCTACGGGCTGAACTTTAGCTTGCCCCTGGCTGGCGATGGGGCACAGGACTTCGCCAGCTTGCCGCCGCTGGTCAATATGCTGGGTGGCTTTGGCGCCAGTCCAGAGCACGATCAGAACTCCACGGATGTACTGGATGGCAGCGGCAGCAATCCGAACATGAGTCGAGGGTATACAAAAATACCTCAACTAATTCAAATGGAAATCCACAATAACTAGATACTCCTTTTGCTTGCAGCTTTCGGTTCAGTGATCCCTGCCTGCTGAATCCCTCGGATAACGATTCCAAGCTCAGCGGTCAGAATACGCCGGAATGTCGCAATGGGAATGGCGCGCCCAGCGCTGCCAATGCCAACGCTGATTTGGAGCAGCAGAACAAATTTTTTGCCGCGCTAATGGAACAGATAAACATTCTACATGAAACGAATTCCAAAATTTGTCGCAATTTGCATGAGACGAAAGGTGCGTGCGTGGGTGGTAATAGCGGATTGAAATGAATACCCTGTACTTATTGAATGAGGGATTATTGCAGTTGTGCTACTCTTATTGAGTCTATATGTATATTCTTAGTCACCATCAACAACTAAGTGGCCATCTGCGTCAGCCTGTCCGTCGTTCTGTTAACAAAAACCCATTGATTTTAGAGACCACATTCAGAAAAAAAACCTTGTGCTAGGTCCAAGCTTAGTCAAAAATCATATGAGGTGAAAATAGTTTGAACAAAATAAGTAGAAGAGAACAAGATATTTATTTGAAGAACGTTTTTAATTACTTTTTGAAAATCCTTTAAAAGCATTGTACTTTCATTTGAAAAATTTTGAGTTTTTATATATTTGATACCTACAAAATTGTTTGAAAATGTTTGAAAATTTTAAAGTGCTGATCATATTTGTTATTAAATTATTGATAACTTTTCACATTTTGCGTAAGCCGATTAATATTGATATCTAGCGTCTGTTCTTTGATCATATCTCAGATATAATAAGAGCTCAAGACACCGAAATTGGGATATAGATTATTTTTGAAAAAAATACTCTGGATTTTGTTATATACTTACTTTTGAATGCAATTTTAGCAACAAATGGGAAAGTAAATTATATGGTTAAGCTTTAATGGAAGAAATTTGTATATACACATACATGAAAAATGTTGAGTAGAGGGTATCTCCCAATCGGGCACTCTCGACTGGAGTTATATTGTTAATTCTAAAATTGTACATACATAGCAAGACAGTCTGTAAATTCGTAAAGTATTTACACAAATTCTGTATACTCTATACTCCCACATATATGTAAAATCCTTTGGCTCTCTATTGTTCCTGCTGCTGTTGTTCTTGATAGATATTGTAAATTGAAGTTGTTAAAATTTTGTTGGAAAACTTTCTGTATTTACACGCTGTTCTCGATTATGTATTTTCGTATTTTGTCTATGTATTTATTTTGTGCGTATTTGTTGCGTATTTTCTTTTACCTATATTTCGCCTACTATCTTTTACACACACTGCACACGTAAATCCACACACACACACACACACACACGCAGTCGATATTGAAGCTTTGAAGCACGCACCCAATGGCCAGCCCTGGGCTGGCGGCGGGGGCATGCGGCACCGTAGAGATAGCTTGAGCGGATTAAGCACACAAAGTCAACCGTTGGTATTTGGCGGCGGATTCGGTGGCACACACAGTCCAGCGCCCACCTATCATTCAGGTATATATATATATACTCATATATAAATACATAAACACACGGATACTTGTTTTTTCACCTTGGATACCCCAGCTGAAAAATTGAAAGCTTTTAATTGATGCTCTCGGGTATCTTTTAGGTGCCTACACACCCGGCATGATGACGGATGTGGTGCGCGAGGTGAAAGAGGCGGCACGCGTCCGCGAGGATGCACTGCTGAATCGGTAAGACGCGAAATCTATCGATATCACTGAGTTTCTTTTTATTTTTTTAACCCTAAATCCCGTTCACAGCGTCAAATCCCTGGTGGAGGAACGTCAGTGGTCCATGAGCGAGGGCAATGTGCGCATACTGCGTGACATCGATGAGCTAAAGGTGAGTCAACCTCAATGAGTATTTGGGTGAATTCACAACCCAATGCAGTTCGGCTACAAACCTTACTTTTCTATTATATAATTAACCTAATTATTTTCCATACGCACAATGGATGAACTATTTAATTTTTTTTTTAATTCTAAGTAAACAGTTCTTTGTGCTCTAAAAATATCAAAACAAAATGCAATGCTCACAAGTTTTGTTTAAACAAAAAAGTTCACCACAATCTGGAAAACAATTATATCTTTAAATTAAAAAAAATACAAATATAAAACAGAAAATTTAATTGAAAAATATTTGTACAAACAATCTATACTATACTATACTATACTATACTATACTATACTATACTATACTATACTATACTATACTATACTATACTATACTATACTATACTATACTATTTTTCTTTCGTATTTGAAATGTATGATTCCAGCCTTACCACAGAAAGAATATAATTTAGTGACATAAATAAATCCTGTTATAGCCATGGCTCCCACTAATAAATGTATTTGCACATTTTACAGACACATGTGATGCAGCTGCGCGTGGATCGCAAGGAGACGAACAAACGGCTGTCGCACCTCGAGGCGGAGAACAAATATCTGCGCCAGGCCCTGGCCAGTTTATTCAATCAGAGGCAGGCGTACCACGACATTATCTACGAGAACGATCGGGCGCGTGGCGCGCGTGCCAAAGCGCCGTTTGGTCTGTCCAATGGCGGCGCGCGACGGGCGCATTCCCTGAATCTGCACTATGGCACGGTGCACCAGACGCCGGCGCAGGCCACACAGCTGCTCGACGAGGACGACGAGGTGGCGCTCGAGGATGAGGACAATGAGGAGCTGTCTCTGAGTTTGGCGGGCAGCAAGCGCTTGTCTAGCTCCAGCAACGAATCTCGCACCAACGGCCTGGCCACGCCCACAGCACAGCAACAACAACAGCAGCAGCAGCAGAAACTGCAAACGCAGCCAGTGCAAAGCCCGCCCAAATTTGCACTGCTGGCGGAGCAGGTGGCGTCCCCGCCGCCGCCGTTGTTGCCGCGCAAGAAGGAGCATGCGCAGCTGAAGCGCGAGCTCAGTGAAGCGACCAGCGCACGTAAGGAGGCCAATCAGCGTATCATAGCGTGGGTGTAGTCTCTACTCTATATGGTTGTTTTGATATATATTTACACATAAATATATATATATATGCTATATAACACTTAACTCTAACCCAAAATCGCACCATTTCATTTCGCATGCATGTTCACCTCTCTATTTTTTTGATTACTCTTAAAAATAGCAGCACGATTAACCCATTCCGTGTTCATGTTTAAACTTATCCGGTGACTAAGCACAACAATCACTTACAGTATATATATATTCTTTTTTTTTGCATTTCTGTCTTCTCTTTCTGCGCTCTGTTTTGTGCTGCTGTTGTTAGACTCGAAAAATTGGTTAAAGACCTAAGCGCCCAGGTGGCCCAGGCTGGGCAACCAAATTGGAATCCCAATGGGACGTCGTCGTCCCAACAAATGGCTAACAAGCTCAGCGTCGCCGGCGGACCCATTACGGACTTATAGTTCTAGCTAACCGGTTGCGGCAATGTTCCGGCACCCGCATCCGCATCTGCACCCGTTCAACCCGCGCAACCGCAACCGCAACCGCAACCGCATCCGATAGCGCAACCTGGCGCCATCAAGTACCCAAAGCCAGCGACCAGTTTGCGAGTGACACATTTATAGCAGGCACCAAAATCTCGGCAAAAGCGGCGACTGCACACATTTTCTTTCAAAATTATATACAACTCTTTGACCTATGCATAGAGCCCATGTTTAATACACACTATATAAGCCAAAAAAGATTATGTTAAGTATACGACACGATGTTCGTATTCAAAGGCCAAAATTCCGTATACAGCATTTTTTCTCTTCGTTTTGAATAATTGTGCCCAACATCCTCAGGCCGCACAAAACTCCATAAATTTGTTACTAAAACAGAGTAGCTACACTTACCTACACACATAAATTAACTTTGTAACTAATAGCGAAAATCGTGTACCTACATATACATACATATATATCTATACATATATACTACCTATGTAACAAACGAACAAAAATCAAAATCTATTTAACGACACTTGTAATCGTTTCTGTTAAAGAATTCAATAACTTTATACATACGTTCAATATTGTTGTGCAGTGTAGTAGTATTAATCACTATTTTGTATTAACTTACATTAAACAGATTTAGGTGCCATTTGATATAAACAAAAAAATACATTTCTGCTTGTTTTATTTATAAATATGCCTTTATTATTACAGCCAATTAATTAACTGAATCATTACAAGTTGAGAACCTAATTTATAAGAAATTAAATCAAACTAAAATTTAACAACCCTTGAAATTTATTTTTTAATTCAAATCCATATTTCCTAGACTTCACAACCTTTTTCAAATTGAACCAAATTCTATATTTGAAGGCATTTTGATCAAGATTTGAACCGTTTTTGGTTACTTTTGAATATTACATTTATTTTTTTTCAAAATTTAGAATGTAAAATTTTTATTTTAATCGATTTTTTATGTTAAAATTAGTAAGAAAAACAAAAGTGTACAAAAATTCCGGTTTTAAAACGTTTTGAGTCCATAGTAAATGTTTATCATTTAATTCAAGCTCTCAAAATTTTGTCAAAACTTAACCGATTCTTACAATCGTTACCAATTTAATCATGATTTATTTTTAAGACATATGACATTTAGGTTTATTACATTTTTTGCATTGATTTGGCCTCAGCATAACAAAATGCGAGACGTAGTGGTTTAATCATACATATATAATGAATTCAATTTTTGGGGCGCCTTCTTATTCTGCCAGCCCTTGCATGCGTTGAGGTCCAAATAGAGCTGGTACCGCATCCTCTAACCAAATAGTGATCAAATAGTCAAATCAAAGCTTACAAAGCATCTAAAGAAATACACAAACTTCGATTAGAATACGAATATACTGGGAACAATTGAGAAATGTGCTAGTGTGTGTATGTTTTTCTGTAGGTGTGTGTGTGTGTAGGTGTGTATGTGTAGGTGTGTGTGCGCGCATTACATACATTGTGCTGCCATATCGCTGCTGTCAATGCCCAGCATGGCTAACTCATCCAGCTCCGCCTGGCGTCGCAGTTTCTCACTATCCGTGGGCGAATCGGGTGGCTGCGGGATATCGCCCACATTTAACAGTTCCTCGGATTTGGTGTTGACCTGCGCACTGGGGTCAGGTTGCGTCGTGCCAGGCATGGGTATGTCCTGGGCTGACATCTGTTTCAGGATGTCTGTGTCTAGCATGGAGTTGTCCATGCCACCATTCGCTGGTGGAAAGGCACTCTGTGAGGATTCGTCCGCGCTCATTTCCATGGTCGAATCGTTAGATTTGGTCGCCTCATCATTCATCGAGGCAGGCATTGAGCTTTGTGTGGTCTCCTCGATGGAGACCAGGTGTATGCCCTGTTTGGCTAAATCCTGTAGATTGTGCTCGTCAAGCACTGGTTCATCCTCCACAATGGTGGTTATTGTTTGCGGCACAGCCGGCAAATGATTGGTATCATTGGATTCCTCGTCGGCCGAACGCTCCGCCGGGAATATGATGTCGAGCGCCTCGGCCAGATCCTTGGGTAACTCACCGTCGCGTGTCTGTTGCGCCGCAACCAGCGGCTGCGGCACCAGATCCGTTTCAGCCTCATCAATGCCCGGCGGCAGGACGTCCAACTCGCCGTTTTCCTCGTTGGCCAGCTGATCGGAGTTGAGGTTCTCGTTGCCATCGGAATTTGTACTGTCACCAGGTGGCGGCGGTGGCGGGCAATGTGTCATCAAATTGGCAAACTGCACCGGATCCGGCATCAGCTCGTCGTAGTCCATCATCATGCCGGCATCGGGGTGGAAAGGCGGCGCATTGCCAAAGGCATCCTCCATCATGGCCATTTGGATTTGTGCCACTGTCGGCGCATTCTGACGCACAGTGCTCGCCATGGCCATGGGCAACGGGGGCGGCGGTGGCGGTGGCCCCACTGATATATGGTCCACGGTGCCGCCATTAGTGTAAACGCTTGGATCACTGTAGCCAGCATTCGGTGTCGTCGCCGCCGTCGTCGGCACCGGCTGCTTCTTAAGTACGGGCATCTTGCCAATGAAGGGCAACTTCTTGCCCGCGCTGGCTGTACTGGCGCCCGTGCCCGGCTTCACCGACTTTGGCTTGGGCGCTGTCTCCTTTTTGTCGCGCTTCGCGTCGCTCTGCTTGCGCTCGGGCTGCGTACGCGGCCGGAACTCGGAATGCTTGATCACCGGCCGCTCGACACGCTCCTCTGAGTGACTGCGACTGCGACGCCAGCGGGCGTCCCGTGAACGACTGCGTCGTCCGCCGCGCACCGGCGACCGCGAGCTGCGTCTGCGTCCGCGACTGCGCGACCGGGTGCGTGAACGACGCCGATCTCGTTCGCGATCCCGATCACGTTCTCGCTCCCGCTCTCGCTCCCGGTCACGGCCACGATCGCGATCCCGTTCACGTTCCCGCTCGCGGCGATCACGTTCGTTGCGGCCGCGGCTGCTGCTGCGTGGCGTTGGGCTGCGTCGCTTGGCAACGGTACGACGCGATTTGTCATCGACTGCAGCCGTTGAGTTCTTGCCATCGTCCGCGGGACGCGGCTTGCTCTTCAGCTTGCCCTTAAGCTGTTCGAGCAGCTTCTTCTCGCTCTCACTGATCACGGGCTGCACTGTGTTCCATTGCTGCAGCATGACATCGTCGCGCTTCTTCTGCTCATCCTCGAGCTTCTCTTTCACACCATTGTTGGTCGTTGTCCACTTTCCACGTTCCACCGTATTGAGGGCGTCCTTAATAATGGGCGGCGGCGGTGCCACCTGCTGTGGCGTCTCCAATTTGCCCGGCACGAGTACGGCCTCCTGTTTACGCATGGCCACACGTATTGATGCTGCATTGATCGCCGGATTGCTGACGTCCGTTGTGACATGTACTTTCTTTGGTTGCAGCACCTCATCCTGCGCCTCATCCGACGAAGAGCTGTCCGTTGATGTGGATGTGCTGTTCGCAGCATTCGCATTGCGTTTGTGTTTCTTTCCGTGCTTACGCTTCTTTTTCTTCTTCTCGCTGCTGATTGAAATTGTTGAAAAATTTTATATGTAATTAAAAAGTTTAGTTAGAAATCTTATCTTAATATATCTTAGACAGCATAAAAGTTGGTACATTTTCGGAACGACATTTCCTACATTCCTTTCGTTTTTTTTTTTTATAATATCAATCTATTGTTAAATATTTTTTATTTTATTGATTCCTTCTACGCGATACTGTACTCCTAACATCATACGATTTCAATTATTAAGGTTATAGTAACGCTTGAATTTACTGAGTTCGGTTAAGATAATTTTGAAACACACAGAAACTCAGTTTCAACCTATGTTCTGTTTATCAACATCAGAATATTGATAAGAATGTTGATAAGATTTTGCAGATATATAAGAAGCGTAGTGTTTCTTAATTGCCAAGTTTGGTCCGGATATCTTGAAAAAGCATACATTTGCGCATATAAAATTATTTTATAAAATCAGTAATTTAAAAAAGCAAACTAAAGATGGTTAACATATTTTTAATAAAACAAAGTTTGAAATTCAAAAATTTAATTTTTAACCGATTGTTCCTATGGAAGCTATCTGATATAGTAGACGGAAGTAAATAATATTTCACTGACATGTAGGCAGTAAATGGCAGTTTCATTATATATAGTTTCATTAGCAGCTACATATATAATTTATATTTTTCAGCCGTCTGACAAAAAGAAATCTATACAAGGATTTATTAAGATAACTTTCAATTTCAGAGAATATATAAAATTATACGCTTTATGGGTTCCAAAATTTCAACATTCAATGCATTAGTTATTCTATGATTATAAATACATACCTCTTCTTCTTACGCTTTTTTAATGTTTTATCCTCCTCCTTCTTGGTCTTCTTGAGCTTCGCCTCCTCGCTCTCCTTTAGCTGCTGCTGCTGCTGGGCGCGTTCCCGTTTGCTCAGCCATTCGCTCTCGTAGTTGGGCTGCTTCTTCAGGAACAGCTGCAATAGAAATTGGGAATTAATCAATTAAACAATAAATATGTTGGTCACTTACATCATATCTATTGGCATGCATGCAGGATTTGAGATGCGCCGAGGCGCAGTGCAAGTCCCCGATCCAGACGCTGCACAATTTGCAATACCAGGCACTGGCGGGCACCAGAAACTGCAGGCCACGCACCGGCACACGCTTGACAGGCGCCTTGTCGTGCGTGGGAAACGGATCGTGGTCGATGCCCACATGCCAGGGCGTTTCCATTGTCTCTCGGTTCATGTGCTCCTCGGCATGCAAATGCTTCAGATAGTCGCGCGCCGTTTTCGGAAACACGCTGCAGCTCTCGCACCAATGCTGCTCGGGATCGAAAAATACATAATTGTAGTTTTGTGTCTGCTGCGGTGCAGCCAATTTGGCTGGCGGCGGTGCAGCCTGTTTTTGTTTGGCCTTCATCGTTTTGATGGCGCGATTCTTGAGGCGATTGGTGGGGCTGGCGTCACCATTGGCGTTCTCCTCATCGGCTTCGTCATCTGAGGATGACTCGGATGAGCTGCTCGACGATGAACTGGAATCGGAGCTATCCGAGCTATCGCTTGTTGTGGAGGCCGCAACACCAGCAGCAGCAGCAGCAGAGGGTTGAGCTAATTTGATGATGGGTGGCTCTGGTTCCTTCTTGGGCGTCACTTCGGTTTCCTCGTCGGCTTCCTCGTCGCCAATGATGCCGTTCAACATGTCGATGACGTTTTCAATGGTGTCCAGTTTCTTTTTAATTTGCACCTGCAATTGAAATAAAAAACGGCATTAGGGATAGGTATTCAAGGGGGCTATTGTATCTATTCACTGACCTGCAGACGCTCGTTCTCCTCAATAAAGTTCTTTGTGGTTGGCGATGGTGGCGCATCGCCGGCTGTCAGATCGTTGCGTTGCTCCTTCAACACTTTCATTTCCTTTTTGAGCAGCGACACCTTCTTCACATAGTTGGTGCGCTGTTTTTTTAGCTCTTCCTTTTGATTCTCCGCCTCCTGGGCCACAGCTACCAGTTGTTGTTGTTTGTGCGGGGGGGTAGAGAGAGAAGGAAAATTATTAATGCACATTCTGGTTAGCGGATTGATAAGTTCAAATTTCATTTACAAAATGCAGTCTCGAGTGCATTTCACGGCTAGTTACACACAGTTGGCAGTTAGACCAACGGATGATGCGTTCGCCGGAACGTATCGATTTTGGAGCATATCGGGTCTGAACGGCTTGTTCTGCTGTCCTCGGGGTTCGGTTTCGTTTTGGTTTGTTGGTTGGTTGGACGTGTTGTTGTTGGGGGCTGACGGTGAACGTCCGTGCCGTGACGTAACTGCTGACTGAACTGTGTGCCGCTCCCCCCAGACGAGAAGTTTGGTCTTAGACAAAACACACGAAAAAAAAACAACAACAACAACGACAATTCTGTTGCGCTTTGCTTACGTAAATGGAATTGAATGCAATAGTTCAAGTGTCGCCAGAGCCCAAGTCCGTGTCAGTTTAAGCTCACGCTGCGATCTTATAGCTAGATTCTAAATGTCTCTATTACAATGCATATTCGATTTTTAATACGTATTTTAAGCGCTATAATTAACAATTTACAATTACATATACATATTGTTTGTTTTTTAGTTTTTTTTTTTTTTGGTTGTTTTCGTTTGTTTGTTAGGGGGCGCGCAATTATGACAACAATAAAATATAATGTGAGAGGTGTTTGCATGTGAATTGTCGTAAGTATGAAAGGCAAAATTCATTTCCACACTTACCGTCCTGTGCCGGCAAACCTGCGCTCTCAAGCGCCGCAGCTGGTTGCTCCTCATTAATAATCGCCGGTGGCGGCTGTTGTTGCTGTTGTCCTGGCACTGTTAGCGCAACCTGCGGATCGGGAACAGCTGGCGCCACACTGGCCATCGGCTGCGGTAGCCAGACTTGTTGTCCATATTCTACAAGAAAAATCAGAAATGCTCATCAAATATATACACGTCGTATAGTTCGGCTTACCATTTACGCCCCAGGCACCGTAGCCAGCATTAAAGTTCGCCGCTTGCGCGGCTGGTGCGTGCCCCTGCATGCCATAGCCCGTCGGCGGTCCTTGTGGCTGAAATGCATTTGGCGGCGCCATTCCATACTGATGGCCATAAACATCGGGTGCACCGTACGGGCCCTGGCCGTACATGGGCGCTGTCATGACGCCGTATGCTGCAGCCTGGCCGGGATGCGCCAGCTGTTGCTGTGCCTGCCCTGGAAGCGGCGGCGAAGCCGGCTTCTTTTTGGGCGACCAGCGCGACCCTGGACCGCCACGCCTGGGTGGTGAGCCGCTGCGAGAGCGCGACCGGGACCTGCCGTAGCGTCGTCCACGGCGTGGCGGCGAGCGACGACGATCACGATCGGGTGAGCGTCGACGGTCGAACCGA
Organism: Drosophila nigromelanica; assembly: GCA_004149465.1. Taxonomy (NCBI): domain Eukaryota; kingdom Metazoa; phylum Arthropoda; class Insecta; order Diptera; family Drosophilidae; genus Drosophila; species Drosophila nigromelanica. Next base: position 237,286 of record SCDS01000087.1, on the reverse strand, counting down.
CGTCGTGGCGGATATCGGCCATAGTCCGGCGAATCGTAGCGTCCCCGGCGTTGCGACACCGGCGTCGGTGAACGTGAATGTGAGCGTCGGCGACGTAGGTGCGGCGGAGAGGCGGCATGGCGCGAATTGGACCGGCGTCGCGATGTAGAGCGACGACGTGACGTCGATTTGCTTTTACTGCCCTTGCGGGACGCTGGCGCAGCGGTAGTTGGTTCCTCGTTTTTTTCGTTCGCATCGTTGCCATCTACGCCGGGTGGGCCGTCATCTAGTGAAGTACCCATGCGCTTGTCTGTTTCTTGATTGGACGCGATGTCTTCATCCATTTCGAGGGAGTGGAATACGTTCCACTAATTACCTAGCCGCTAAATGTGCACTTTTTGGTTTTTATAGGTTTTTACTTTTTTCACCGTAGATTTTGCCAGTAGAGCTGCAAAACGTATGTCGATACTATCGATATAAGCCGTATGCTTTATGTAAATACTATCGTTTGCAAAATGTGAGTGCGCTTGAGGCTAAACACTTTGTTTCATGTTTCTCTTAATAATTATAGTACACCTCAACACGGATGAATGTATTGAAGAAAGAAAATGTTTATATTGTGCAAGCAACCCCATTAGCTTTTAATGAAAACTATAAATGTTTTAAATTATTTTATATAACCCAAGGTGTGGAGCATGTAGCATCGATACACTCTAATTTAACTGTCAGTATGACCAGCCGCTGTGTGCTAACGATTTTAAATATACTGATTTTTTATTTTTTATAAAATTAATAATATATATTGTTAATTATACTATGTATAGTTTAAGTAAACAAATTCTCAAGTTTTTAATGCGGGCTTAGCAGAAATTGGAACAAAAAAAAATGTATTTGTGTATTGTATTTATCGATACTTTTACCAGCATTTTTACTCGTATCGTCGTCATCTTGAAAAGAGAGCGGCACAACTGAAAATTAGTCAAAAGAACGTTTCTTGTTTTCCGTGTATATGCGATTTTGAAGAGCGTACAAATAGACTAACAAAATGGACCGCACTGTGATAGCGCCCTGGAAGGCAGAGGAAAAGGAGCACAGCGAGAAATTATACAAAAAATTACAAGGCCTCTCCTTGCTGTATCCCATGAACGAAGAAATGCTCAAGTTGTTGTCGTGGGACATTTTCCTAAAGCCCAATCAGCCCGCTTTTTTCCAAGTAATGCATTATCTGTTCCGTATACTGGATCCCGTCGAGTTCAAGCGTCGCTTCTTTTGGCCAATCACGGACAAGAAGTCGGAGGCGAACTTTCGGGCCAGCACCATTGACTACCTGAAGCATCTGAACGCCAAGCATAACCTCAATTGGTGCAACATCAAATCCTATTTGGTGGTCATGCCGGGCGGCATGAAGTTTATCAACTTTCTCTTGGACCTGGTCGGTTTCGTGGTGCAGGAGCTGACCAGGCAACGCGAGAAGGCATTGAGCTCCGACATGGATATCTCAAAATACCGCGATTGGAGCGTCGAAAGGATGTCCAAAATGAACGCGTTCAGAAAGGAATACACCTCAGCATATATCGAGGAGATGGTGGAAATTGGGTCGCAGTTTCGCGAACGCACGCAGAAGATAAGGCAAAAATTCACTGAAATTGCAATTGCCACGGGTGTTGAGGAGCAACAACTGCTGGACGATAAGTTTCTGGAGGAGTTCGAGGCACACAATCGCCAGAAATGCTTGGAGAAAATAACACAGCCTGCTGCACAAATTGCACTGCTGGAGGAGCCGCTGGGCGTGCTAAAGGACGCCATGGACCGGTTTCAAGTGTTGCAGGCGCAGAACAAGCAAAACAAGGAATCTGCGGACAATGCTTTGCGCGGCATTCAAAAGTTATTCGGCGCCGAAGCGGACAATGCAACAGGTCGCTTTATTTAATAGTATTTAAAGTATCAATGGATAGATTAACAAATATAATTAAATACTTTTAGAGAACAGAGTCAACGCACTGCTGGCCGCTTTCAATGGCGTTAGTGAGACAATTGCCGAGCAGTTAGATGCCAACGATCATTACAGTGAGTTCAACGACTTTTTGAGCACAGACCTGGAGGCATTGAATGCCGAACTGCAGCAGATCGAACGACAAGTGGGCGATGTGCAACGGAATTTGAACGTACGCATCAAAGAGCACAGCAGCAACATCAGTGGAAATGGGTCTCTAACGCATATCTCGCAGTTGGCGGTGCCAAGCACACCGTTGCGCGTTCACGATCCGCGCAACCAAGCAACCGGCAATACGCTGCTGGTGAAGTTTGTTTCGACGCCGCCTATCAGACCGGAAGTTGTCAGCGGTGTGCGCAATGTGCACGTGCGTCTGCCGCTGCAGGATGACTTCAATGCAAAGCATTTTGAGACGACCTGCAACAGTTTGCTGGGTAAGCGTGCAGTGGTTAGCTGAGCTACACGCTTGGCACTATTAATGTTTTCACATTTTCAGCACCGCCACGTTCAGCACGCAAAATAAAGCAGGAGCATTCCTCGGAGCTAAACAACACCATGAATCGCTCAAAAATCGTTGATCCCATGCAGTTGCTGCGCACGATTAATAAAAAGACCGCTAAAATAAATAAGCTGGAGAACCTATCGGCTTTGGGCAGCAAATGGAAGCAGATGCAAGCCTCGTTTGGTTTCGATGAGGCAGCACCCGCGGTGCCCGGTTCGCCCAAATACAACGCCACCTACTCAACGTTCACGCCGTTAAATTGCAATGAATGCACCCGCATCGAGCGACAGACGCAGTCCCAGCAAGCGGCGGCCACGGTGGATACAAGTAATAGCTCATTGTATGCCAAAAAGAGCGCAGCCATGATGAAGGTCTTGGATGCATCGCTCAACGTTGAAAATCTGAGTACCTCACCATCGGGCCGGCTGGATGCACTGGTGCCCGGTCCGCTTCCGCGCGTGCAGCTTAATGATCAAACAATAAACGTAAGTATAAATAGAAGGAAAAAAAATTATTGACAACTTCTAAATCTTCCACCTCTTATACAATCAGGATTTACAGCAGCTGCAGGGCAGCGGCATGGAAAACGTTGACAATTATTTAAACAATCCCAAGTTTAGTCTCAATCTTAGCGGTTCAATGAACAATGATGAGTTGCAGAATATTAGCGATAGTGTACTCAATGATGTTTCCTTTTAGTTTTCATATTCAATGTGTTTTTCTCATATATATATTTTTGTAAATCGTAAAACTTACTAAGCTACTATGTATTCATATATGTTTGTATAAATATTGTTTTTTTTTTTGCGCTGTTAACATTAATTTCAATTGTAAGATTTCACACGTGCTTGGCATTAGTTAATGAATGAGTTTTGAGTTGAATTCAATTTTATTAAATTCAAAGCAATTCTTCACAAATTAATTTTAATGTGCATGTTTATAAACAAAAGAGAAGGAAAATACTCAAAATAAATACCTTAAGTTTAGTGTTATTTTATTTCATAGCCTTAAATTCACGTTTTTCTTTAATAATTTCAATTGAACTTGAGAAAACATGCACAATCTCTGAGAGTTGTTGAGTAAAGTTCTCTGTATGATAATAATGCTGATTTTTATTTATATGTGCAACAAAATACGTAGAGATTTAACTAAACGCGTATTGCTTTTGGTCTGTCTTTAGAGTTTGGTTATTTATGCCTCAGCGCCTATCACATCATTATTATTGAGCACCGATTTTAATGAACGCGCTGAGCCGTAAATATATTTATATTTCATATGCATGCACGATTTCGTGTCGTATTATATACAATAAAAGTATGTAAAGTATAATGTTAATTAGAATACATATTGGCAATTTTTGGAGCATTAAGTTGAATACATTTACATTACATGTAATATAAAATATTGCAGCCGGCCCAAATCTCGCCATCAAATCAAATATCGCATGAGCAATAAACGCGCACAACCTGTCGCTTACGATAACGTATCATAAATATATAAATTTGTATATATATATAAATATATATATACGTATATATATGTCTTTCACATGTCTCTGCCAAGCTAGCATCTTCAACTCCAACCGAACTTCCACTAGGCTACAGTTTGCACTTTAATTTACAAAGGATATTGAATATTGCTTTGGTGTTTCGACGCAAGCCTTTTATTTGCTGCGACGCTGGCGCTGTGGAAATTTATTCTTTTTACCCAGGATCTTCATTAGTTGTTTGGACATGAAGTAGGGCTTTTCGGGTGTGCCATCATTGCGTTCACAGTCCTCTAAGAAGCACAGGAAGAGCGTATCCACGGCCATGGAGTAGACGCCAAAGAACACGCTGGTTATCAAGAAGGCAGCAATCACCACCACCACAGTGGGCACAGCCTTGTGGTTTAGCTGTATAGCTTCCGGATTGTTGGATAGAAAATAGTAGGTGGCCACCCCAGCGCCGGCGGTGAGCAGCAGCTTGGACAGAAAGAATAGGAAATCGGTGACTTTGTCCAGTGTAATGACACGGAGAAAATTACGCATAAGCAGATTGAACGAGTCCTTGGCACTGGTGCAGAAATTCTTGCCATGTATGGCGCACATGATGTACGCGTTTTTATTGAGGAACCTCAGGAACGACTCCAGCATCCAGAAGAAGCAGCGCATGCAGCATAGAATAGCTCGCGTCACCGCATTATCATACTTCTTCAGCTTGGCATCAATGTACTCCAGCACCAGACGTATCAGCCGGCAAATGGCCAGGATCAGTGAGCCAAAGGCCAACGTGCCCAGATGGTAAAACGCCGTTTGGCAGAAGGCGTGTGTCAGAGTAAAATAGGGCACATCCCGCTTCTTGAAGGTCCAATACCACCGAGCGAATGTGGCCGCCAGCACCATATCGCTGAAGGCCGATATAAAGAAACTCACCCAGAGAAATCCAAATATATTATAGCCAATGGCCCAGCGCACCAGATTGGGATTATCAATCTCGAGGAAGCTGCACGTGGTCTGAACGCAGGCATTCGGCCTCTGATTGATGTGACAATACTGCTGGAATATTTTTGGATTACAGGCAGCGCCCACCGTATAGTTGATGGCGGGTCCTTCGCAAACGCACGGCTCGCTGGTCACCTCGCCGGCATCGTTCAGACGGCGCACCATGCGGAAGGATAAGGTGCCAATGGAGCCGAGATAGAGGCCAACACAGATGGCGAAACCGATGGCCGCAACGAACAGCACCCACGAGAAGATCGGAAAGAAGACGGTGCTAATGACCGTGCTCACCGCCTTGCTGCCTTCCTTGGTCAGCGCAATGGCGATCCGAATGCGTTTCCGCAGCACAATGACCAGTAGAAAGATGACCACAAAGCAGACGCACAACGCAATGGACAGATAAAGCCAAAACTTGGGCTCCTGCAGCAGATTCTGCAATTGCTTGTGTAGATTGAGAGCGTGCTGAGGCACCGTCGGCGTGTTGCTCCAGAACTTGTACTGCTTGAAGCTGTAGTAGATGGCCACCAGCAGGCTGATGAGCACGCCAATGATGCTGAACCAGAGGATGGGCGCGGCTAGCCAGCGCATCAGCGAAATAAACACTAGCGAAGCGATCAGTGTGAAGAATAATGCCAGCAGCACAATCGACATGGAGTTGACCAAATCCTCGACAATCTCCTCGCCCAGGCGCTGGGCGTCGTGTGTACCATTATAGAAGTGTGCCACCAAATTGCCCACCAGTTTGGCCAGACGCGTATCCGTTTGCATCATCTTTTCTTTGATGACCGCCCCATTAAGCTGCCTTTGACGACACTGTCCAATTTGTTCCTCCACCGGCTGCTGCTTGCCAACGGTCTGCGTTGCAACACGGGCCAGTGCCTCGCCAGGCAGGGTCAGTGCCATTGACTGCAATTGAGCCTCCTTCACATGGCTCACATTGCCAGGCAGCATCAGCGTCGAGTCACGTCGCATGCGCAGAAGCACGCTGGGCAGCAGAGTGCATAGCTGATCGGAGAACTCGAACATGCAGCGATTGAGGAACGGCTCACTCTTAATGTAATATCGAGCACAGCGATTTTCATAGATAGCCCGCTCGATGTCCGCACTGGAGCGAATTGCTGCCTTGTCCTCCTCTGTTTTGCAAATGAGGCGACTCTTGAGCTGCTCGAACGGCAAGTTCTTCATCGTATCCCAAATGAACAACTGTTTGGGACAACTCTCCACGCAGACCTGCAAAGAAATTCAATGTTAGGAAAGGTTTCCTGGTGACACAACAACGTATGTTTAACCACTCACCTGCGGCGTTGTACAGCCGGTTATGGGCACCAGTGGATCAATGCATTCGTCCAGATTGAAAAAGAACAAGTACGGTTTATTCAGCACGCTGGAATCAATGCCGCACTTCTGGTTAAACATATCCGTGGGCACCATCAGCTGATTGAGATTTCCATGTTTCAAGGCTAGGTAAGCGATACCTCCCCAACCGGCCAGAAAGAGCACAAATAGTATTAGGCAGGGCACATCCGTGCAGCTGCGATCACGTTCTCGAGGTCCCTGAAAATTACGATCATAACGCATTGGTTCACCATATTTCACCAGCTCCACGTTCTCGGCCATCTTTGTATTCTCTCTCCCGTCTTCTAGCTGCAGTCAAATATAGAATTGAAAAGCCGTCATTAGATCAAGAACAAAAACATGAAAAAAAAAAACATCTAAATACCATTGTTAATTATGCCCATTTGTGTTTTCTGTTCAGCGAAATACATATGTATGTATATGTACAAAATATATATAGCGAACACATATGTATATACCTATATATTTATAGGCACATAGTACATTGTAAGTTATTTCAGAACATTCGTCATTGCTTCAAACCACACACAAACACAAGCACATTGGCAATCACATATTGTCAGCACTCAAAATGCTCTAAAATCAAGAAGTCATTTGTCTGTACAGTAAACATTCGGTATTACCAGCAACCAATCATAGTCAATTAAAAAATATAATATTCTCATTTGGGTTTTTTTAAAATATACAACATTTTTATTTATTTCTGCCTTTAAATTATAAACCTACAAATTGGGCTATTTGATAGTTAAAGTAGGTAAAGTATATATAATTATATCCCGATAACTGATTTTTTTTAGATTTTAAACATTTTGTAAAAAAGTAAAGAAAACTCAATGGTAAAATTCCGAAAAATATAAAATTCTGTGCAACTTTTGTGAATAATTAAAATGTATGAAAACGTTTAATTTAATCTAACTGATAGTGGATAATAACAACTATATGTGGTTTGGTTAGTGATTCCAAGCATCAACTAGATAAAGTTCAGGGATCAAGTAGCACAACTTTAATTGCTAATCTAACAGTATGTTAAAACACAAGATATCATCCTTATAATAATAATATATATTTATATATTATAATGTATTACAGTGGTTAAAAATTTATACGTCATAAAGCATATTAGCTCTTAGTCATTTAAATTTATAGCTCTGCGTAATGAGTTTATTAAAAACTGACTACTTGAGTAGCATTTAAACCATATGCATACATATGGAAGATAGGGGACAGTGGCGCATACCATAAAATAACATTGTAAAAGTACGAACGTACCGTTTATGGGATACAGTGGTCACTCGCAAATTAGAACAAGTTTAGGTGTTCTGTATTATAATTTTTAAAAATAAAGAACGCTTCATTTCAGCGATTTTTATGTTTATTTTTCATACATTTCTAAAAATTATATTTAAATGTTTAAAAAACATCAAATTGTGGACAACATAACATAATTTCTTGAAACAATAAAAACTTGTGACTTTTTATTTTCTATAAAATCTGATTAGCGTTTTAAAAACGCTGTATAATAATTTCATAAATTCTCTAAATTCGGACCAATTTTGATTGATTTATTCCACTGTTCTCTATTGTATATGCAAGTACTATTTAGCGAGCGTTTACTGTATTTGATGTCTCAGTAGCATACCAGCTGATTTGACACTGAATTCGCTTACCAGAGCAAAGGTCAATTTTTCGGCAAGGGTATGCAATCGTCGGCGTCAGTGTTGGCAGAATGAAATCGGAGTTTCTTCCCCACGTTTGCAGGTATGTGTGTCTGTATTTTTGTACTTTTATAAGTATTTTGTATGAATGTATTTAAATGTATGTGTATTATGTGTATATTGACTTTTGATGCTGATGCTCTCCGATAACAAACGTCTGCCGTGTTCGCTGCCGGCTACAACAAAGCATTGCGCAAATTGACAATTATGACGCATTTAAAGCGTATTAAATACATTTAATTTGGTGTGGACACACACACACACACATATATATATTAATACACAACAGGTTGCTTGCAGCACGTTTTTCTGTTGTTTTTTTGGCGGTTCGCCTCGCCACTGTTGGCCAAAAATAGAAAAAATGAAAACCCGTTTGGGGGTCTAAACGGGCGCCCGTACACGGATTGTACTGATGATATTTTCAATGAAATAGCGCGCTTCCAATGAAAATAATGTTGACATTTGTGGAACAGATTTGAACGACACTTTCAAGGTCACGTACCGCAATTTCATTTCAAATGTCTTTTTTCAGACAGGTGCTAAAGTGAGTTACAGAAGGAGGAGGAGGAGGTGATTGGTGGGGGAGAAGAAAGAGTGGCAGTTGAAATGCGATTACAATCGGCAGCAGTTTGGACTCTTATAACATTAAATTTTTTATCTTTTTTATCACAGCAAAAAACAGAACAAAAGAAGAAACGGGAGTATTCGACTCTAAAATACCCTGTACATTGCTCCAAAATGAACATCCTGATTAAAAAGTAAAATGCTCTGGTTCTGCATATACAACACGAGAATTTACATGCTATCTAATAGTCTCCAATATGTACTAAGAATCCTAGCTTAGGAAAGCTGTTTGTGGTATTGGCAATTACTGAAATTTGAATATTATCTGCGTTCGGTACAAAGGAACCTAAAAACTAGCTCTTACTCGATGTACGCATTCATAGACAGATGGACAGACAATTAGATGACTAAATCATATATACAAAATACATACTTAATGTGATTGGAGATGGCTCTCTCTCTGCCTCTTATATACCCTTGCACAAAAGCAATATTCCTTTGTTTGCCCATTTACAATAACTATAGGGTATATAAGAATGTATTTAAATTTGGTACAAAAAGGAAGCACATACGACTGCAGCCTTATCAACAAATGTTATTGTCTCTGCCTTTTTGTGTCTATTTGTTTTAACAAATGGCAAATACGCGTACAACAGGCCGCATTAATTAATAATGGGGCACACACACACAACACACACACACGCACATTACTCACCGTTGTCAGGGCCTACGTGTGTATAAAGTTTCCAACCGTTGCGGACAGACACAATTGTAACAATAAACAAGGCGATTCTTTATTGTCTCCACATAACTGTGGTTCCAGTTTGCCAGGTGGTGTGGAAGTGCTCGCGAAGTTGCCTTTGTTTGTTGTGTTGTTATGCGAAAGTGATTCCTGCGCTCGCTCGGGCTGCGTCTCAGGCGAAAGTCGGTAAACGACTAAAGTGGCTGCCTTTGTTGCAGGCGCGTACGTTGCTCTTTCAACGGTCACTTGATGTCAAAAAACGAACACCATCAAAGGGAGGGGGTGTAGTGGGAGCTGCAAGCATAAAGGCAACATAAATTTATATATATATACACGCACACACACACACAAAAAGCTCAGGTTCGCATTTTTATTGCACACTTTTTTCTGATAAGGCGAACAATTTTCGTTAATAACTGCTTGCATTTTGGCTGGAATTGCTATGCATGCAACTTCATTTCTAGAGCTGACACACACATGCACACACTTAAAATTATGCTCTAAAAACACCAATTAATTATTATTTATACCACTCACTTGGCGTTGTGTGAAGCATTCAGCTCCAAGGCACGCAATTACACTGAGAGAGGGCGAAAGAGACTAACGTGAAGCAGCTCCCCATTTGCGTTCAGCTGTTTCGGTTAGTGCTGGTCAACGCAAAAATGCACGGTCAAAACAAACATGTGACCGTATGCACTAACACGCATTAGAAGCTTTACTGCGATAGTATCGTATAAAAACCTGATTTACCATCCAATAATTCCAATTGGCAAACATTTGCCATATTCAAATATGATTTGTACTTCAAGGCCTACTAGCTAATCCTACGAAAAATTAAAAAACAAATACAATAGCATTTATCTCACAAGTGGTCGTAAGGCAGTTAATATAGCGATAACCATTTTAAAATGTATTTATTACATTACAATGAGTAATCGCGTAGAAGTGTGACCCTTGACGATATAATATATATTTTCATAACTTAAACAAATGAAGATGCATATGAAAGAAACACATGTTTTTAATTTATTTATTATTATATAGTTTGCAATTGTTTTTTGTAAAGCACGCTGAAATTATATGCTCGACAATAAGTGAGCACTCACATTCCAATCAAATGGTTTGCATTAAATATTGCTGCGCAACAGTTACGAGCGCCAAGTGTGAACAGACCAACCAGAGTGAGACAGTCATATTGCAAATCTGCGTGCAGTGCTGGTAAGCGCCAAACTGAATTAATTGCGGGGTCGGCGGCATGAGTGCAGTGAAAATGTTTAGCGTTGAAGACGGCACAAGATTTGATTAAAACACAAAAAAGTACAAAAAAATTACAAAGTGTTCGTAATTATGCAGCGGACACACGCATTAATTTAACTAAAGACAGCCATTGGCCATACGTGTCCATGATTCTAAGTGCATTTGGCCAAAGTCTTTGTGTTGTTTGCGCCGGCTGGACGCCAAAATTACAAATTTATTTTCAATTGCATACAAAAAAAAAGTGACAAATATTGCGTCGGGTGCCGCAAGCGCAGCTACGCCAGATAAAATAGCGCACGCACAGGCAATTTAAACACCAAATCATCGCATTTGTTATTGTTTATACCAGTTTCTGCACACATTTCAATTGCAATACGACAAAAAAAAAGTGAAAACAGGCCAAGAGCTGGGCCTGAGTATTTGTCGCTGCTGCTGCCTAGAGTGGTGTACGTGTGCAACGGGCAGAAACAGAAGCAGAAACAGACATCGCTAACATTCAGCAGGAGGTGGGGCCCGACGTCGCCATCGTTGTTGTTGTTGCTATTGCTGTCTCTGCTCGTATTGTTTTTGTTTGGCATACAAAACACGCGGCGTGTGCCGCTCAGCCAAAAGGGCGGGAAGACAACTATAACGGTGCGCGTCCGAATTTTCGCAACGCGTTTTTACAGTTTTTATTTTTTATTGAACCAATCGAAAGGCGCGAAGAATACAAAATCGTTTACCGTGCGAATTTGCGATTATATTGTTTTGTTTTTTTGTGTCGTTATTTCTGTTGTTTATTTTTTGTTATTTTTCTGCCTTTGACCGCGTGCATTCTGGCTTCAGCCTCACAATTGGGGCCCGGCGGCAATGTCGAAGCAGGGCGAACACAAGCGTGTGTCCCTCACCACGATCAGCACTCAACGGAGCAATTTTAATAGCAATGAAGCGGGCTTCAGCTCTGTGCCGGCGTCGTTTGCGCGTTTCGGTGATTTCCTCGATCCGGATACGGTGCAGTCAAACAAGAGCAGCAAATCGAACGCAACGAAAACCGTGCGTCTGGTTCTCGAACTGTTCGAAACGGACTCCAGCCGATATCCCGAGTTCAACTATTCAAAGCTGCTGCACCTGGAGAAGGTAAATGCGGTTAGTTTGGCTGCTCCTGCTGTACTAAGTGTTCCATTTCATCTGCAGAAAAAGGCAAAAATGCTGAAACTGAAGACGAACACTGTGAGCACTGATCCGTTTGCTGATAATGATGATGATGTGGCGCGCATTGCCAAGGAACTGGAGGCCAAGTACGGTAATGCGTATGCCCGAGGACGCGGGCGGCGTAAAAAGGATGATTTCTGTGACATTGGCATGGGCTACGATGAATCCGATTCCTTTATAGACAATACCGAAGCGGTAAGCTTCATATTCTTGTCCTATTCCCATTTAAATCTAAATGTCCACTTAATTTTAGTACGATGAGATCTTGCCTGAAGAGGTGGAGACACTGGAGGGTGGATTTTATATCAACTGCGGTGCATTGGAGTTCAAGAACCTCAATAAGAAATCAAGCACACGGCGCACCGATGCGATTATTAAAATGCCAGAAAGATCGCGTAAACGTGCTGTGTCCAGCAGCTCGGATGATTCCACTGAGTCATCGTCTGACTCTTCAAGTGATAATGAACAGAAAGCTCATAATAAAATGAACAACAATAATGATGCTGCTGCTGCAGATGATGATGATGGTGACGACGACGATGATGATGATGACGATGACGAGGACGATGATGAGGAAGATGACGACGACGATGAGGACGACGATTCGGACAGTGACAGCGAGAGCATCGATGGCTCCGACAGCGACAGCGAAAGTCTGGACGATGGCACCAGTGGCACCTCAGCCAGCGCCAGTGTCAATGTGAATGCAAATGCCAAAAACAAGTTCAAACAGAGCGCATTGAAGCGGCCCAAACCCAGTCTCGGGGTGAAGCAAAAGATCAACAGCGGCAACGCAAAGAAGCCGAGTAGCAAATTAAACGTGGTACCGCCGTCGTCCTCCTCGAATTCGCCACGTCCCAATGCCATAGACAACTCGGACACGGAGGAGCGGCAAGCCCAGGCGCTCAAGAAGGTGGTAAAGACGACAACCGTCAAGGATATGCTAAAGGCAAAGAGAGATAGCTTCCTTAAATCACAGGGCCAGCTCGATGGGCCCGCCAAGAGCACTATCAACGGTGAAGTCAAGTGCACTACGGCCACGAATGTAGAGTCCAGCAGCGATAACGATGACACCGACTCGGCCAGCGAGCAGGGCAAATCTGAGAAGCTGTCCAAGCCCAAGGATGGCAACGATAGTAAGTGAACAGTTGCTTTTTATTTTGATAATGAATAAATTGCATTACATGTATACCTTACTCTACAGATCTGCGACCCGCGGATACCATTTTACCAGCTACGCTGGATGCGGATATTCTTGTGAGCATCAATAGCTTCAAGGAACTGGTCAGAAGCAGGGATTTATGCGGCAAAAGATTCTATTTCGATGGCAAACTGACGGCGCAGCTGCTCAAGTAAGTAGAACTGACTGTTAAATCAAGTGCGGCTAGTTCTTATATAGACATATATTTATTTATTTAGGGTATATGAGGCGCTGCTTTGCACCGAACGCAACGAACGCAACATGGTATTTGCCCATCTGGAGTATCAGCTACAGTTGCCCAAATATTTCATATTGCGCAAGGCAAAGTCGCTGCGCGCCCGTGAGGAGAAGAACAAGACGACAAACGCGTTGGAGCGCCTACGCAAGGCCGTCGCCGAGGTTATGCCAAAGGCCATTGCCAACTATGAAATTGAGCTGCATAAATTTGCGGAGCTAGCGTAAGCAGAAAATTCTTTATCCAGATAATAGACTAGCTTGAATTTTCATGACTTGGTTTTGTAGGGCTGCTGATGTCAACGCTGAGCATCCGCCAAAGATGCCGCGCAAAAAGTTCCAGTGGACAAACGAGCTGCGCGAGCGGCTGTACGAGGTTTACCAGGCACGGTGGACCTCGTACGCTGTGCTGGGCAAGCGAAAGGATTCGCTGGAGCAGTTCATCAATGGCTACCTGAAGGACAAGATCGTGGATGTTTGGGCCACGGGCTGGATGCACTATGAAGATCTGCAGCGCGAGATCGAACGGCACAAAAACGCCAGCAAAAAGCTCAAAGAAAAGGCAAAAAAGCAAACGGCAACCACAGTGAACACGCAGAGCACAGCGACAACTGGCAACAATTACCTGAAACAACTCGATGAACTGACGGCCACCGAACAGAGTCGGTCGCGTGCCAATTCCGATACGGATTCAGCAACAAGTGCCTCATCCAATAGCGTCAAACGTAAGCTTGAGTTGCCGGCACAGGCCAAACCGAGCGCCAAGCCGCCAAAAATCAAGTTCCAAAAACAGCTGGCGGCCACTCTGGCCCAGATGTCGCAGGCCAACAGCGCGACGCAGGTGCAGGTGCAACCGCAGACGGCACCAATTGCCTTTGAGAAGATGACAATGCCAGCCATTAATAATTACCTGAAACAATTTGATGAGCTGACCGTCACCGCGCCGCAAACGCATTCACGAGCGAATTCCGATACGGATTCCGTGAAAAGTGCCTCATCGACTAACCTGAAGCGCAAGCTGGAGACACCAGGGACGGGCCCAACACAGACGCAGTCCCAGCTGCAGGCTAACAAGCCGAGTAAGAAAAAGAAGCGCCAGTCCTCACCGCAACCGTTGACGCAGTTGGACACGCTGATGTCGCAGCCCAGCACCTCGGCGCAGGCAGCTGCCCTGAATGCAGCCGTAGTCGCCGCTGCGGCAAGCATGCTGGAGCTGGCCTCGCCCAACAAGACGGATCACAGCATTTACAATATTATTTCGGCCGCCACACTCAACCCGGCCACGGTGAGCGTGAGCGCGCCGATCAACAGTCAGTCACATAGTGCATTACATTCCCCAACGAGCGTTGTCGGAGCGTTGTCACGGCCGGTGCCGCATGTCATTAATCTGGATGACTACAAGAGTCCCAACGATATACTGCAGACATCGCAGCAGCTGGCAGCTAACAAATGGCAGCCCGTCCAGGCGACGCAATCTCAAACACAGCCGCCGCCGTCGCTTCCAGTGCCCGCCGCGGTGGTGCGTTGCGAGAGCAGCAGCGAATCGGACGGGGTGGAGATTGTGGGCGTCTATCCGGCGGTGACCAAGCAGTTGAACTCGGCTCCCACCAAATCCAGGTCGAAGGCCATCCAGAAGAGCAAGGCGACATCTGTCATAAGCACAACGGGCACGGTGTCCAATGGATTGAACGGAGCGCTCGGGTTCAATTTGGAGAACATGTACATCTACAATAACAACAATGCGACCGGTAAAATCGCACCCGGCGTCATACGAGCAACTGCAGCGGCAGCCGGCACGACGGCCACACTTGGCTACGATCTCAGTCGCAGTCCGCAGATATTAAAGAAACTGTCGGACCTGTCGGCGCTCGAGAAGCAAATGAAATGGACGCAGTGCTCGCTGATGTCCGGCGGCCTCAAGGGTGCGGGTGTGGGCGCGGGCGCGAGCACGGCTACGGCCACGGGCACCGGTGCAGGCAAGAGTGCCGGAGCGGGCGCGGGCACATCAACGCATCAATGACATACGGGGAATGCCACACAGCCCCAATCGGTGTCGGTGTCGGCATTCTACAATCACGAACAGGCGGTGGCCGCGGCCCTGGTGCTCTCCTCGATGAGCGCCTCCGGCCGTTACGACGCCTACGATGCCCAACTAGGACTATTGAATGGCTCGTTGGCTGCCGCACAGGTGGCCGCCAGTGCCTCAACGCAAATTGCAACTGCAACAGCAACTGCAACTGGAACTGCGGGAATTGGAACAACAACACTGCCACAAGTATTTCTGAAGCCTTCCCCGCCGCCTCCAGTCGCTGTCGATGGGATTAGTGAGACGACGGCAAACACGGCGCAACTGCCCACAAAGTACGTTTAGGTTTACGGTTGTCCCATTTGCTCCCCTAAGCGATTCTAAGTTCAACCAATTTAGATCTATCTATCTATATCTATATATATATATATATATAGATATATATATATTTATATATATATATATATCTCCTACAGTTGAGGGAATTAAGACCGTTTAGTTTGTAGGTTTCATAACAATTAGTCCTCCACTTTTCGCTTGGCACTAATTATGTAACGAATTGTATAAATTAATTCTGCGTCTGCAAACACTGCCAAGAAATAAGCGACAAAATGAAAAAAATCAAAAAAAAGCAGTCATGAGTTTTCAAAGTTTATCTCAACAATCAATTAGTTGATGTGGGCGTGCGGAAAGGGTGTGCCGATGTTCGGTGTGCACGTCGAATGTGATGTTCCGTATTTGTTTTGTGCTTCGTTTTTCGTTTCCTTTTCGCAAGAATATCAAGTCCACCAACTTAAAGTACTTTAAAAGAATTAAGAATCAATCGAGTTGTATCTAGTTATTTATAGTGAATCAATTTTTATTAAATAAAAGAAAAATAAGTTATATAATAAAAAAAATCAAACAAAAGCGCATCGTAGTCTACTCAAAATTAGTACACAAGGTTCCGATCTATACACCTATCAATATAGAAGCCATCAATTAACGTACAAGATAAATTTTATGATTACCATATATCCATACACTTTGCTACACATATATATTTCTATTGAGTGTGACATGGGTTTTAATCTATGGGATGATTATGGATCCGCTAAAAATCCGCTCAAATGAGCAGCCTAACCTATATATATAACATTAAGATACGACAGGTAAGTGGTTCACTTGATCCAGCGCAGCATTGAGGTTATGCGATTGGCTGCCATGGCTATGGTGGACTGTTGTGCCACCGCAGGTATCAGATTGGACTCGGTCAGCTCCGGCTGCGAAACGTTGACGCTCGGCACCGCCTCCCAGTCCAGGCGCAAAGAACTTTCATCTGCAACGGGAAGATTATCGATTAGATATGGAAATAAAAATTAAATTAATTACAAACTCGTTCGACCAATATTCTTAATAAACAACTACACCTAAAGTTAATACCTTGTCAATTGTTATTTTTATAAAGCTGACTGCGCAATACTATGTATACAATTTAGAGCAAGTACAATGATTTTTGTTGGGTCAGAAAAGCTATATATTTTTAGACGGACGGAAATTGCCAATATACTTTACGATCTTGATCAAATTAAGATATATTGGGCTAAATTGGAAAAATGAGGATAACCTCAAGCAAGTGATAGTCAACAGTTACTTTAAAGGTGTAAATCTTACATTACTTAAATTGAAATAAAATATAATATTGTTGCTCAACCAAATGAGAATATTTAAAATTAATCTCGGTAATTAATCGAGCTAATACTGGAATAATTGAAATGTGTACAATTTCCAACCTTCAGATTCCGATTCCGTGGCCGTCTCAATGCCAATGAGCAGTGAGTCCACAGATTTCATCAGCGGCGCATTGTTCACATCCAAGTGTCCGTAACGCCCCAAATCGCTGCGATCCAAGTCCAAGATGGCCAATATATTTTCGAGTGTGTGCTGTTCGTTGAGTGCGCGCAGCTTCACCTGTTGCGTGTAGGCCAAATACATGATGTTGCTGTTGACACGGCACACTTTACGCTGGAACTGCTCCTCGTTGAGCAGCTTGCGACAGAAGTCACCGTAGGCAAGCTTGTGCGGCAGCCGCACGTTCAGATAGAAACTGAGCAGCTGTGTTAGCTGCGCCGTGTAGGTGAGGGCGCCAACAATGCGATACGCTTCAAAGCGACTGGGCGTTATCTCGTTGGCCGTTGCCTTGGGCACATCGTCCTTGTTGTCGGACAGCCAGTCCAGGTATGCTGAGTAGTCGCCGTTGGCGGGCAGTGAGGGTCCGACAATGCGATACTGCACCTCGCTGATGCCACTGCCGTGAAACACCCATTTGCCGCGTATATACGACGTGTTTTTGGCATCCGCCAGCGCCGCAATCGTTTCCGCATCTTCGCTGCGCTCGGCGTACACCTTGCGCTGCTGCTCGTCCCGCAGCACCACCTCACTGATGGGAAATATGTAGTTAACGAGCTGTTGGATGTCGCGTCGAGCCGTCTGCTTGATGCTGTCCAACAAGGATTGATGTTGCTGGCGCAGCTTCTCGATGCGCATCGAGCGATCTATCACGTAGTCCTCTAGCATCTTCACCTTGGTGGGATACTTGGGCAGGTTTTTGCGCTTCTCATCGTTGGCCCGTCGTAGCTCATCCCGCCGCTCGCCGAGCAACTGCTTCCGCTGCGTCGTGCTGTCGATCAGCTGTTGCAGCAGCTGCAGCTGTTCCCGCTTCGCTCGGATCGCGATCAGGCGATTCTCATTGCACTTGTGCTGCTGCATCAGATGCTCGTATCGATTGCCAAAGCTCTTCAGGCCCGCCTGCAGATTAATGTACTTCTGCTGTTTCTCCGTTAGGCTAAGATAACATGAAATATACATTGACTTTTTTTATCTATATGTGTGTACGTGTGTGTGCGTATCTAATGAGTAACAACCTTTCGAATTCTTCGTCAGCGCTGTGTGTGATATTGCCATTCTTGACACAGGTGCGACAATGCAGCCGCACCTGATGCCTGCAGCACAGCGGACAGCGCAGACCTGTGGAGGCGCCACCAGCTGTTGGCTTTGGATTCTTCTTTGTGTGGCCAACTGCATCGCAGACATCGACATCGTCCTCGTCGTCGTCGCCGTTGGTCGATGCACTTGATAGTTGAAAGTTCTCGGGCGCTTTTGAGCTTTCATCGGAGCTGGAGCTGTTTGCCATTACAGTCAAAACATTGCACTTAATTTGCGTAGTCGATTTTCATTGATAATTGTTTTTGTTATTGATACTTTTTGCCTCTGTCAAAGCGGCAGTGTTGTGTAACAAAGTTTGACTGTGTTCAGTGTTGAACAAGCGCACGCAGCGACCAGGGCTGCATACGGTTAACCGCTACTTTTAAATTGATATATAAAAAAGATTCTAACAGTTGTAGTTTTTATTTTAAGCAGAGATTTCGATAACCAATTTATACATCAATTAAAACCTCATTATTCCAATTGATAAATAAAATTAAATTCCACTTTTCGATTTGACGCGCACTCAAAATTTTTTTACGGTCAGTTGCTGCCCCTTGCTTCGAAGTCGACTATGAATTTAGGTAGCTAATGTTTCAGTGTGTGTGTGTGTGTATGTGTGCGTGTGTATGAATGGCGGGTTTATTTCTTGCCGAGCACCTTCAGAGCAGCTGCCGTCACATCGGGCTCGCGGGGCAGTGCATTTAACTCCAGCGTCTTGGCATATGGCATAGGTACATCAACGCCACAGCAGCGCCAGACGGGCGCGTCCAGCTCGAAGAATGCCTGATCCTCCATGAAGCGGGCGCAGATCTCAGCACCAACGCCTGTTTGAATTAGAATTATGTTAATATAGTTTTTATTTGAATTTAGCTGAAGCTTTGTCTGCTCACCATGCTGTGGCCAGCCGTTTTCTACGGTGATTAGGTGATGTGTCTTGCGAACCGAATTGAATACAGTATCCATGTCTAGGGGGCGTATGGAACGCAGGTTGATGACTTCCGCCTCTATGCCTGCAACGTGTTAAGCAAATTGTTAGAGCGAATTTTTCTTTAAAATTATAATGTTGACTTGCCCTTCTTGGCCAGCTCGGCGGCCGATTGTAGCGCCGTTTCCACAGCCTTGGAATGCGCCACTATGGTTATGTGTTTGCCGGCTCGCATGATCTTCGCCTTGCCAATGGGTATCAAGAAATCAGCATCGGTCACATTGTCATCCACAGGGAATGCAACGCCGTACATTAGTTCGTTTTCCAGCACAACAACCGGATCGGGATCTCTTATGGCCGCCTTGAGCAAGCCGCGTGCATCTTCAGTGTCGTACGGTGAGACAACCTTCAAGCCCGGACAGTGGGCGTACCAAGCGGCAAAACATTGCGAGTGCTGGGCGGCAACGCCAGCGGACGCTCCATTGGGGCCACGGAACACGATGGGCACATTTACGGCGCCGGCGGACATGTAAAAGGTCTTCGCCGCCGAATTGATGACCTGCATAAAAAAACAGTAAGTGTTGCAGTTGGATATAAAAATGTACATAATGTGCATAAATGGAGGTTGTGGGGGTTTCGATATAGATGTGGTTCAACTGGTTATCAATTCAAGTTTGTGAACTCGCATTTTATTGTCTTCACTTTTAGCTTTACTTAATGCCTAATTTCTGCTTAATGATAAATGCGGGCAGGCGTCGTCCTTTCCAGTAGCGCGGCAGCGGCACCTCGTTAGCCTGTCGGAGCATCTCGGCCACATGTTGCTCGGCACTGAAGCTCTCCGCCTGTTTGATCTGGGCCATGAGCTGTGCCTGGAACGCCTTCTCCTTGCGCATTTCCCGTCGCTGTCGCACCTTCGCCCACTCAAACTTCATCTTGCGGCGCAGCTTCTTTAGCTTGTGCTTCTTCATCTTCCGTCGGCGGATGACAATCAGACGCGCCGCCTCCATTTTATCCGGTTTACTCCGGTCCAGCGGCGGAGGCGCAATTATCTCGCCCACACGCTCTCTACGCAGTATGTCATTGATTTCGTTTAGCATGGTGGAGCGCGGACTTTCGATAATCTTTGGGTGCAGCGGCTGCAAATCACCGATGGGCTGTGGCCTCCGGGCCAAGGGGGTGCCCAAATGGAGGCTATCGCTGTGGCCGGCGGGCTTTAGCAAGTTTGCCTGCACATAATTGGATAATATGGGTGGAAATTAGTCAATCAATCTCTTTGTCTCTTTGTACTACAGCAGCAGCAGCTCAACAACCGGATTTGGAAAAACCCATATTATCCCATTACGTTCAAAGTGAAGGCAATTTTTCAGTTAGCATTTTCATTTTTTGCGGGTCTTGCAACAAACTCAAATTGATATTCAGCTGGCTTTGGCGATAGGTAGACAAATTGGAATTAACGTGTTTTGTTTTTTTTTTTTTTTTTGGTATTTTTCATGAGATAATATGAGTAGTTAAGCTACTGCTTGTGGGTGTGAGGGTGGGTGTTGGGTGGGGGATTAACGGGTGAACACTATACTCACGTGATCGATGGCCTGCATTGAGAAGTTGAAGGTCATGAACTCGCAGATGGGACGCAGACCGGCCATGGCAGCGCCGACCGCAATGCCAGCGAAACCCATTTCCGTGATTGGAGTATCGATGATGCGCTTGTCGCCATATTTCTTCCACAGACCGCGCGAGACCTAAAATTCAAAAAGATAAACTGATTAGATTAGCTTACCAAAACCGGACACATCGTGTCCAAAAATGCGGGAAAGGGGCCGAATTAAATACAATAAAAGTACAGAGAACAGGACTAATCTGGATGTCCTTAAACTAACTCTTAGTCTGATAGAAGTTGTCATTCAGTAACTGCATGGCTCAGATGTAAACACAGAAATGCAAGAATATAACTGAATTTATCGATTGCGTGCATTATCGATAGCCGCGTTATCAGCGCACAGCTTCAAAATGTGTGACCTTTGCCAATCACGCAGCTTACAACACATTAGCGAAATTTGTAATCAGCAGCCGAAACTACCGCAACCTTTCCCCTGATAGGCAACATTGCTGACAACAGCTGACATTGCGAGCTGTCATTTGGCCAGTTTACGTAATCAGCGTACAAGTGGCAAAGTCAAATATTTTGTATGGTACCCACCTTGTATGCGCCATCGTACTGTGCGACCTCCTCTCCGAGCAAAAAGACACGCTCGTCGCGGGCGAGCTCGTCGTCCAGGGCGCTGTTGAGTCCATCGCGCACGGTCATCTGTTTGACGGCCAGCATTTTGGGAGTCGTGGAGAGGGCGCGCTGGGCGGTGACAGCTGCCTGTGTGAGTCGGGACCGTAGCATGATCGCTGTATTTGTGGTGGCTGCTTTTAAAATGTTTTGTTTGCTATCTGTTTTGAATTTTTGTTGCGAAAATTTTTGTCATTACCTAATGAAAGTTAAACAATAAAATTTTATACACACCGACGAACGTCTTTTCGCCCCCAACAAAATGTCAGAATATTTTATTCTCATTTCCAGCACTCTTTTCACCAAACATTTTTCAACACGTGCAGCGCCCGTGCTGCCAACTAATTTTGCTATCATTCGTTAGTCTATCGATAATGTTCAAGTCGTTTACCACCCTGGCTGCGCGGCGCTTTTATAGCTCGAACACAAGGGCTTGCGTCGGGCCGCAGTTGAGTCACATAACGAGGATTTGGCTTACGGCGCTGCCAAAGGATTCGCAATGGATAGCACCCTGCCAGATGCACTTTATTGAAAATGGAATAGAGAAGACTCGCGATATGTTTAGATTATATGATTCTGTTATGGTGATTTTGTACAATATTTCCAAAAAGCGGCTCATTTATGTGCGCCAATTTAGGCCGGCCGTGTACCAGGGAATTATATCTGGAAACAGTTTGGAAATACCCAAAGACGATATAAACTTGGTGCTTTTTCCACCTGAGTTGGGTATCACATTGGAGCCGGTCGGTGGTATAGTGGACAAGGACAAAAGCTTGGCGGATATTGCGCGAGAGGAAGTGTTGGAGGAGTGCGGCTATGATGTGCCCGTCGATAAGTTGGAACACGTGCTTACATTTAGATCCGGTGTAGGCGCTTCCAGCGCCGCCATCTCAATTTTCTACTGTGAAGTGTGCAATAAGGAAAAGATAAAGGAGGGCGGTGGCGTAGGAGATGAAGTCATACAGACTGTGGAGCTGCCAATTGCTGAGGCTAGAAGTTTAGTGCGAACGGGCACAGATATAAATAGCGGTCCAGGTACTGTGATATGCACACTTTGGTTTTTGGCCAATAAGGTTTAATTTTTGATTCGAATACTAGTGAGACCATCAACTTGTAAAATGTAAATACCATAAATGTGTTGCCTATAACAGGCTGTATGTACATATGTGTGTTTCTCACTTGCACTCTCATGTCGTTGTTTTCGCCGTGAACAGCTGTTTGGCCGTAGTTTGATTTGTTCTAACATGGAAAATAGAACACAAATTTGGGTCGGCGCTGGAGCTAACAATCGACGAGGCTAGGAGTTACAGGCGTTGCGCAGCTTTGGTTTTCGTCCAAACATATTTAAATTTGCATTCAAATGCTAGTGTGACCAGTTTGTAAAATGTAAAATACCAAATAAGTGTGGGCTGTGAGTTAGTATTTATGTTTGTGTGTCTCTCTGGTTCTCTCACTCTTTGACTTGTCAGTTTCTTTCGCCGTGAACAGCTGTCTGGCCGCAGTTTGATTTATTCTAACATGGAAAATATTACAAAGATCTGGCTTGGTCCGCTGCCCGAAGATTCACCATACGTAAAACCATTTCGCATGTACTACGTGCAAAATGGCGTCGAGAAGAACTGGGATCTGTTGAAGGTGCATGACAGCGTGGCCATTGTGCTGTATAATACGACGCGCCAGAAACTGGTGCTCGTGCGGCAGTTTCGACCGGCCGTCTATCATGGCGTGATTACCAGCGAACAGGGTGCGTTCGACAAGGTCGACTTGCATGCCTTTCCGCCTGCAATCGGCGTAACCTTGGAATTGTGCGCCGGTATTGTCGACAAATCTAAAAGCTGGCAGGAAATCGCACGCGAGGAGGTTCTCGAGGAGTGCGGCTACGATGTGCCGGTCGAACGCATCGACCCGGTCATGGTGTATAGGTAATGCTGATATACATATATCTGACGAAAAGTAGTCGCATTTATTTAACACTTGCAGATCCGGCGTGGGCTCCTCGGGCGCCAAGCAGGCCATGTACTATTGTGAGGTGACCGATGCTGATAAGGTTAACAGCGGTGGCGGCGTGGACGATGAACTGATCGAGGTGGTGGAGCTGTCGCTGGAAGAGGCCAGGCGCATGGTGCAGCAGGGCGCCGTCAACAACAGTCCGCCCAGCTGCCTCATGGGCCTCATGTGGTTCCTTGCCAACAAAGCGCCAAATGCTTAGCCCTCCATAATCTGTGTTTGTTATCTAATCTGTTGAGAAACTCCACAATGATAATACTCTAACCAGTGCTCACAGATGAATTTTCTACCTACACACAGACTTCTTCATATGCTTTCCACTACAACATCAGTTAACACGCGCAGCGTAAACAAATTTCAATGCCTTTTCGAGTCTATATAGTACATATGTATATTGCTTGTCTGCACACATATTCATATATGTATATATATATATATATATTATTTTTATCACATGTTTGTGAATAAACTGCTGCGATAAGCGGACTTCGGTTGTTGCAAATCGGTCAAGTGGATGCGCTGCCTGTAGTTGAAATGCCAGAAGTCCACCCCCAACCCGAGTCGACCACATCTGAACCGAACCGAACCGAACTGGCCAACTAACTGACAGCGGCAGCCAAGTGCATAAATCGCAAATAAATCAAAAAGCACACGCGAACTGCTGCTTATCTGGCACAGGGGCACGGGGCAGCAGTAGCTGCTGCAGCGGCATCTAAACAAGTTGGCAACCGAGTCGGGGCCCCAGCCGATCCAATACGTTACGATACGATCCGTTCCGAGCCCAGTCGAGCCGAGCCGTGTGCCGTTTTTGATGTTGTTTTTGTTTCTTTTTTGGGCTGTCAGGCAACGTGTTGCACAGCTCAGGTTACTTATTTATACACGGTCAGGCATTTTAGCTGCTGCTGCTGCTGCTGCAGTTGCTGCTGCTCCTGTGCCTTTGGCTTCGTCAGAAGTTCAGCGGTCACGGCGAGCGGCGGCGTGGAAATTTATTTACTTCAAAGCCATGATTTGGCAATATTTCAACAAATTCAACACTGCAATAGAATTTCTTTACAAACTTGATGCGCCACTTTTTTTTTGTACTGCTCCCGTTGCTGCAGCAGCTATTGTTGCTGCACGGTGTGCGTGCATTCGATTTGCAGCAGATAATCAAGGCCAGAACTGAAGCGTCTGCTGTCTGTTTGCTTGCGTGTTAACCTCATGTAAATTATGGACACACAGCAAAGGAATCAACAGAAATGCGAGTGTTGAAATTATATTTAATTTGCATATGTGAACAAACGAGCAGTAGCCAAGCTGGCGGACGTACACGTCCTACGTAAATCTCCTGCCCACATATTCAGCATGACGCACTTTGGAGTCTGCGCTCAAATGTATCCTTCTGGTGGGAGTCCCTGTTTTCTGATCAGGTGTTTACATTATAATTTAAGAAATTGTTTTTCATAATCTACTAAGTTTGATTGAGGTTTGCAATTGGGAACTATATGCTAATGATAATCAGTTAGGGGTATTAATAATATATAATAGGAGATATGCAAAACAAGGAAGTCGAACAAAGTTCGAATCCCAGGCTAGTGTAGCAATATCATGTTTGTCTTAGCTCAAGAAGTTAGTTAACTTAAAATACATCAAGTTTGAAACACACTGAGAAATAATAAATAATATACTAAATGAATCAAGAAAAAACCACAAATGAAAGTTTCCTAACTTCAAAAATATCCTTAATTATGTAAATGGTAAAACATATTTTTATTTCAAGAAGAAAATCTAAACGTACTCTGACCAAACAAATTTTGATGCAGGCCTTTTCTATTTTTACGGGATAAATTTCGAAATTTAGCTATTGTAAAAAATTTTTATACACAACAATAGATAAATAGATCTATAGATATTTACTTCCGGCTTAAAAATGCACACAAAACTGTACTGAATGAGAAGTGTTTTTTCATCCTTTTTTGTCTACCCCCAAAGCGACCGCTGTGATATGGCTGTCAACTGGCATCAACTGTCGCCCTGTCATTGCTCCCGTTCGTGTCCAGGGTCCCCAAGGTGTTTGCTGTTCGCGTTGTTGCCACAACACGTTCTCATCACGAGACGATCTTAAATCAACTGGCGACTGATTGGGCTCTGCTTTAGCCGCATATTGCGCAAGTCCAAAGTACAAAACGGTCAGAGAGATCTGCAATTATTTCATAATCACGTCCCAATTTATGTTGCTAGAGCAAAAGCAATAATAACAACAACAACAATAGCCAGAGTTGCTATTTCAGACTGCTATTTCAAATCAAAGCTTCTTTCTATTCCTTGTTGCTGACCCCAGCGTTGCTTTGGCTGAGAACCAAAGCACAAAATGGTGGCCGTACGAGAGTGAGTCGGTGAACGGAACGGCAGGGAACGGAACGAAGAAATCGCGATCATGAGCTCAGTGCGCATGCGAAAATTAAGTGCAGCCAGCAACAATCATAACAACAACAACAACAAAAACCAGCAGCAGCAGCAACAACAAAGATTACCTGCAAAACAGTTATGGGCGCTGCTGCTGCTGCTGTTGCTTTTGTTGTTGCTGCTGCAATAATGAAATTTTTTATCGGATTTGATTATAAGTTGGTCCGAACCGGCCACCCCGCTGTCGTAATCTGCCAATAAGAAGAAAAGTAAGCAAGGAAGGTTTCGTTGCAGCGCAGCTAGGTTGAGCGGGCAGCAAGTTGGACGGGTGGGGTGTGGGGGCTAGGGGATTTTCAGCCTCTCAACTATGTAGCGGCCGCTCATTGATTCCGTCGCCGCGGCGTCTGTTGTCCGCTGTCCGTCGTGATGCACTTTAATGAAATGAAATCTTATACTATCATGAACCGAAAAAAAAGCAACAATAACAACTGCAACAACAACAACAACTGCAAACTCCAGCGCCAGTCGGCCAGCCAAATAGCCAGCCTTCAGACGGCAGCCAGCAACTGCAGCCTGGGCCACTCAAAATGTATAATTATCTGGCGGTTTTATCCGTTTGCCAATATTAAATTTCTCATCACGCCCAGACACTGGGCGCAGAGTGGGGAAAATGCAGTGAGGAGTTCTGGGAGAGCAGCAGCTTCATGGGCACGGGCGCCGTCAAACAATTAATAAAAGGCCAAATGTCTGCAATGAGTTATATACGTACAAACGTACACTCTGTAAGCTTTGGAAGTCGTCGGCAACGCTTTAAACGTCTTTGCTTTTCCGCTCCTGTTGCTGCTGTTGGAAAAGGAAAAGGCTTTGGCTTTACCGTTTTAAGCGCAGCGATTTATGTTATTTTTTGTTTCTGTGCTTTTGTTTTTTGAGCAGACTTTCTAAAGTCGATGCCACCGTTTGGTGGCTTAGGCTGAGGGCTTTGGGGCGTTGTCCACTGAAAGTGGAGCCGAACTCTGCTGCACCTTGCATTCAACTTTTCTGGATTTGCAAGCCAAGGAGCGCCCAACGGAAGTCTCAATAGCAGAATAAATGTGGCCAAAACAGTTGCAATTTGACAAATTAAAATTGTTGTCAATTGACATTATCTAAGACAATAGAGCTATGCATTTTATGTGTACATACATGCGAAAATATGAATAGCTCTATTGTGGTAACTAAAAATGTACTTTTTCATTTTTTGATTATTATAATATTAAGTGAATTATTGTGCGGGAATGCTGATGCTGTACAGTTGACGTCTGATATTTGAGTTTTCAATATAAGACCTGTCTGAAAAAATATATATTAATGGTGAAATTATTTCTTATTTAAAGACATTTTTCTGCACTTATGGTTCAAAGTAAATGTCTTTATTTTTGTTTAAATGCCAAAAATTAAATTCACTGATTTTCCTGCTTTATTAAAGTATACAGCAAAAAACTGCAAAAAACTCATTTATAAAATGCACCAAAATTTATTTTAAAAAAGTAATCTATATTTTTTGTCTATTAAACCATTAATAATTCTAAGATTAAAACAGCGCGTACTAATAGTAATATTAATATTTAACATTTTCGTTTCTTCCAGAAGTTTTTCGGTTATATTTTTAATTTTATGAAATCTAACATAACTTACAAAAACAGAAAAACTGATTGCGTTAAAAATGTATGTTGCCTGTTAATAAAATCAAACTTTTATTGCTTTATTTATATATAACAGACGGCTAATAATTTGTCTTATGATATTGTGCCCATTAATATCGAAATTAAAAGCACCTCATAAAGCTAATTAAATTTAAAATTTTAAAAACACGTTCACGTTCGCGATCATACTATTGATAAAGTTTTCAGCCTATTGTTTCATTTTAATTAAAAACCGCTTCTTTGGCCATGTTGCCATGCACGTGTTGCCATTTTAATTGGCCCCAAAGTGTCAACAAATAATTTGGCCAAATAAGTGTAATTGAAATTAAGTCATAAATGGCTAAAAATGTGCGCGACACACATTAAAAGTTGGCCGGTAAAAATTTCACACTCTTGCCGGCATGATTTATAATGCGACTGCGACTGCGCAAGGAAACTTGTCAGCCAGTTCCAGTGACTGTCGAACTGTGCGCGGCTGCACCTGTGATTGATTTCTGAGCTGCATTGCAAAGCACGTTTAATTACGCGAGAGAACGAGAGAGAGGGTGAGAGAGAGAGTTGTCTCCTCTCTCTAAAAAAGTCACTACATAGCTCGAGGCCTAAGAGATCAAATTTAGTGTGTGGCGCTCTTAGCCTTAAGCTTTTGTCGCTCTTAAATGGCTGCTAGACAAACATGGACTATGCTCCGCCTCCCAAGTAAAGTGAATTTGAACATTTGAACATTTGAGCGGCGCTTTTAAAGTTGGGTACCCTAAAATCTCTCCTCACTTTACCAACAACCATTTTGTCTATGCAAATGCGCGAAAGTGCAAAAAAAAAAAAATGAATAAAAACAAATATCATAAAAGTGGGCGCTTACAAATTTTTGCCACGTTTAAATAATATACTACTTACGATTTAACGTACTGGCCATGGGCAACAACATTTTGGCCACGTTCTGAGTCATGCTCCCCTCGCCGCTCTTTGTGTGTGGTCCGCACACTTAAGTTGTCATTTAGTCGTTGCGACAAGCGTTTAAATAGAGATTTCCACTGGCTTAACAAGGCAGCCAGCCACACAATTAAAAATCATTTGCATATGGCCAGGACGGGCCGGGCCAGTCAGTTGGCTGATAATGAAGGCCGGGCCACAATAAAGGCGCATTAAAAGTCAAAGTCGAAAGCAACAAAGCAACGAGATGGCCTAAACAAGATCCTGATAAAGAACCAATGGCAATCATGTATGGCAATCGAAAGAGGGCGTGGGACAGCGAAGGGGGATGGGGAGGATGGAGGCAGAGAGTCGCAGCTGCCACCGGCGACGTTGACGACGACGATGACGACGACGATGTTGACCGGCTACAACTTTGTTGCTTTCAGTTGTTGAACTTAACGCGAAATCTTGTTGGCCTGCGCCTGGGAAATTAACAAAAACAACAACAACAACAGCAACTACCAAACGTCAGGCATTTCCTCAGAGCCCCCAAGCATGTCTGGGGTTACAGCGACAGTGGTGGCGACGGCGGATGAGCAGATGACAATGCCAGTTGCCGAAACGGTTGAAGCTGGGCAGCCAATGGATCCTCATACGTTCGAAACTACAGTGGTCGCTCGATAATTATAACGAGCCATGTATAAAAAAGCGTTAATATAATAATAATATTAATAATATTTTATATAGACATTTAAAATCGTACTGATATATAAAAAAAAGTATAAATCAACGAATCTTACAAATCAAATTTTCATGGACTTTACTTTTCTATATTAATTTTAGGTTCTCATACAACGTGTTAAACGAAAGAAGCTCCTTATCGTTTATCCAATTATACTTAATTTTTCTCAACGCCTTTTACTAAAAAATGATTTTATTTTATTATTATTATTTTTTTAATTTAAAAAAGAAAAAAAATCGTATCTAAAGTCCTAACAGCGAGCATCCACTGTATACGTTTGTATTTGTATATATGCAAGTAGCTTAAAGGAGTTGAGGACAAGGAGAACGATCTGTGGTTATCTGATTTTAATTAAACGGCATCGCATAATAAATTATCTTCATTAGGGGAGCCCTGTAAAACAACTGGCCAACTGACTGACTAAGAAGTCATTCCGACTGCCGAATATTTCCGAGTGTCTCTTTTGTGCACAAAACCCCTTTTAACTAGGCCTATGCCATAAATCAAATGACCATAGACGTTGTCGTGTTGTCGTTTTCAGTGCGTGTGTTCCCCAGTCTCTTTCCCCCACTCTTCTTCGCTCTCTCGCTCTCTTTCTCTTGCTGTCTATGTGTCTTGTTCATTAATGAAAAACCGGATCGACTGTCAAACAGAATCTGCAAATCATTCGACGCCCGTACGCCGTTGACAGTTGGAAAAGCGCCGCCGCGATGGTGAGCAGGAAAAATCAACACATGCTTAGATAATATTTAAAAAAAAATATATATATAAAAATTGATAAAAATGGCAAAAATGTACTGACTGGAAAATACTCCGTACATAGCTCGAAAAATATGTATAAATAACACTAGCTTTCATAAACGTGTTGCTTAAAAAACGTTTTTCAAAATATTTCGTTATTTAGCGGGGCTTTCTGGTGCTGCTAAAATGCTCGATAATAGATACTTCAATATCTATAATTATGTACGAGATTAAAAGATATTAGGATTTAATAAAATCTAACAACAATTAAAAGAGCAGACTTTTTTTATTAAAAAATTTGTAAGTTAGTGTAAATGCATTTTGGTAACAGTTGTGATTAAGGCAATTTAATGGTAAATTTGTTAAAAATATTTTGTATTATGATACTGGACCATTGTCATATTAATTGCACAAAATTTTTTGAAACACTTTTGCTAGCACACGTATATTAAATTTAGATAAGAAACAACACGTACACTTGTTGTGGTTATTGATAAACTTCCCAGCAACGGGTTTGATTTTGATTTTGGCGCAGAACCTTAGCTTGTTCATGGCAAATCCAATCGTTCATTTTAAGCGATCTATCGCTGAACCATAAATGGACGGTATTATCGGGTTGACCCATCGACCATTTGGTAAAGGGCAGTGGCATTCCGTTGGTTATCGATACAAAATTTCGATTGGCGGCCAGATCTAAAATCTAAAATTATTTATGTGGTACACTCAGAGAAAAACGTAGGAGCTGTAAATTATTCATGATGTTTTTTTCTTAATATTTAAAGAACATTTTGTCTTAAGTCAGGTATGAATTTATAATCGTCTAGTTTGTAATTCATTTAACTCATAGTATTCGGAGCAAAAGTGTTTCAAATTAAAATAAGCGTTAAAAGTTGTTAACGAAAATAAAACGCTTTTTAATTTAGATACTGTGTTGGTATAGATATTTATTGTATAATATGTTAAATTGTTTTTGTTATTAACAAATCATAGTGATATTGGCTTTGATTAAACCCCGTTGCTTATTCCCTTTTAATAGGTACAGGTTATAAGATGTGTGTCTTGAAAGTGGAGCACAAACTGGTTGCGACTTTGGCTTGGTCAATTGATTGACGAGCTGCGTGCCGCAAATGTGCAGACAAGTCACACATACACGTACACATACACGTACACGTACACACACGCACACACTTACATACACAGAGAATGGCAGGTGCGTGTGTGTATGCGAGGACGCATCATCAATAATGGCAGCAAAGGAAGCGCATGTATATGTCCATGTCCATGTCCATGTCCATGTTGTGCTCGCGTTTGGCCTAATGATCTCTAAATCAAATTCTATAAACTCGAATTAGCATTGAATGCAGTCACAGACGCAGCACCAAAATGTTTGAATTGATCGTAAGGGAGGGGAGGCGGTGATAAGAATTATGAATAGTCATGTTCATTAATCAGGTGTTAATCTTCATGCATGGACCGAATAACAAAATCATATACACACATATGTTTATACACATACTCGCACATACACACACACACACATACTTAACACACCGATTTCGTTAAGCCGCAATCTCTAATTTATTTCTTTTGTAGTATTTTGCTAATGAAGACATAAGAACGGCAATCAAATTAAATATTTTTTTTCATGGGAACGAATTGTAAACGGATCCGTTAGTCATCATCGATTTGAATTACATATACTCTCTGAAGTGGGGAACTATAATTTTGTTGTAGCATTCAGTTTTATTAAAAACTTTGTTGGCTTATAAGATATCCCGCTCCCAATATATCGAAAAATGTTTATTACTTCTATCCCATCGGATTTTATTGTAAGCTCAAGCGCACATAGTTTACACGTCTGCAAGGGTATTTAACATTCGGCACCCAGCAGATAGCTGTTTCTTTCTAAGCACGGCCTTGTCTGAGTGCCTAAAGTGGAACTAAAATGTTTGGCGCCCTGGCAGCGGGGCTACCCTTAATGCGGATAGTATATGTATAGCAATAAATTAAAAAATATATATATAAAATAAAAGAGAACAAGAACGTTAGAGCTGCGTCTACATACTAGTGAATTGGGAAAAGTTCAAAAGTTAAAAAAACCACGCTGATCATTTTTTTGTTTTGATTAATTTCCGATGCGACCAAAGATCATATTTAGTAAATCCAACAAAAATTAGTTGCGCAATGTTAAGAGATTTAAAATTCATGGTCTTGAAGGCATATACACTATCTATCCGCGCTGGCTTAAAAAAGGCCCAGAACACAAAACCAAAACACAAATAAAGTGCCCAGTCTTTTGATTTGCTTCTGCAGAAATAAAAAATAAATTGATTAAATTGATATTCTAAAATATATTAAAAATATGTAAAAGCCAATTAGGTGGATTTGAATTTAAGCTTAAAATAAAAAACTAATCTTTTGAAAAAAAAAACAAAATTTAATTACAAAATTATAATGAAAAGTAAGTTGTATTCACTGAAATTATTATTTTAAATCAAACAATTTTTAAAAAACTACATAAAAAGTAAATTAAGGAAAAAATAAATAAATTTGTTTGAATCAAATGCTTTATTTAAAATGAATAAAATGTTGCATATTTATACTCGTTCATGAAGTGAAACTAGTATTTTGGGTTTGTGCAATGTCCGTCATGCTGTCCGTCTGTCTGTCTGGCTGGATGAACGGAACCTTTTTCAGCGCTATTGAAGATAGAGACTTGAAACTTTGGATATTTACTTTTAGTTATCCTCTTCAGACAAGGTGTTAAGATTTTTGAGCCACGCCCACTGGGAGGCTGGTAATTCGATAATATGTCGATACACCTCAAATCGTAAATCGATAAAATGTGAATATTTCCCATAATTTTTAAGATAGAGCCACCAAATTTGGTTTGTAGACGGCTGGGCATCTACGTTAAAGACTACGTCCTTCACATCACGGCCACGCCCACTAAATTGCGCCAAACTCCCCCGCCCTTAAAAATCTGATACGCCTATATCTCCCACAGTTGTCAAGCTAGAGTTACCAAATTTGGAAGGTAGGTAACTGGTCACCTCTATCAAAGATCGGTACAAAAGTTTGGACATGTAAAGCTTACGGCCCCATAGGTCTCATATTTCCAACACCCATCAATTTGTCAAAACTGAATTTTGATCAAATACATTTTTTTAAATTTTTTTTGTGAAAATATCATGTTCACCCCCCCCCCCCCCCCCCCCCCCCCTTTTTTTCAAAAATAAAAATTTTTTTTTCAAAATTTATAATTGCGAATTTTTGTTTTTAATCGATTGTGTTAGTCATAATTAGTATAAAAATCAATATTAAAAAACATTAAAGTTTTTGGAAACTCCAAAAATTTTGAAAGTAATACAACACAAATTTTGTAGTGCTTGTACCTGAAGAATAAGTGTATTAATTTAATTGATAACTTTCCACATGGTTCGTGTACTGATCTCATTTTTAATCTCAATTCCCTTTCCAATTTGAATCCAAAGTTTTCACCAGCAAAAAATTGCCGTACACAAGATGCGAACACGCCCCTGTCCATTTGGAGCAGCTTCCTCATTTCACATGAGCCCCAAACGAATCAATGGCCTTTTGGCCCAAGATTGCGTACATATTTAGCGGCATAAGCCCAAATTAAATTGTCGAATTAAGCCAACATTTTAGCAGCTGGCCAAGGCGGCACAAGAGCGAAATCTTGTGAGTAAAATACAAATAAACATATACATATAAATTTAAATTTAAACATACACAATAAAATGTAAATCCGAGAAGAAGACGAGTCAAATAATAAACGACTGCCCGAGTGACTTTAAATGATGTAAAGCCCGCATTTATTGGTCTAAAGCCGGGCAATGGCAATTATGCGTTGGCTTTACGTATTTTGTACCCCTCTCGTTTTTTTTTTTGGACGAACACAAATTGTTGTTGCCACAAATTATATGGTATGCAGGCAGGGCTCCAAAGTTGCGAATTATGTGGTTTGAAAAAAAAAGCTGGGCTTCGGCTTAAGTAAAATATGAATTACGCATGGACAGCTTGGCTGGCGGGACCAAGAAATTAAGTTAAAAATAAAACTCAGCTCAAGTTGAGGACCAGCTTGAAAGACAACAAAAACATGCAGCTACAACTACTGTAGGTAAACAAAAACAAAAAACAAAACCAAACAGGCCGTCAGCAGCAACAGCAACAAAAACAAGAAGAGCGAACAGAATCAAAAATTTACAAGTCACTCGCACACACATATTTGTTAACACATACACACACACACACACACACACACACACACACACACACACATGTGTGTGCGGGAGCAGGGCTGCAGAGTCAAGTTTTGAAAAAATCAAATTAAACTGCGTACAGGTTGCGTTCCAAAAGCTAACAAAGTCCAAGAACCGGAGCACAACAAGCACATAAAAAACAAACGCACACACACACACACACACACACACACACACACGCCGCACTTAGAGCACAGTTTGTGGCATAAAAACGCGCCTTGGCTCGCATAATCCATCCAAAACAGAACCCATGCCCCAACTCGAAACATTTGTGAGCCGAGCAAATAACACTTTATTTCATTCATTTAACAGGTTTCATTTATGAGCAGCAGCAGCATGGCCCAGGCAGCCGGGCAGTTCGCCAGTCCGTTTGTCCGTCCGTCCGTCCGTCCGTTCGTCAGTCAGTCAGCCAGAGTCAAAGTCGACTTCAGGCAATGGTTGGCTGCAGCGCGAGCCGCAGCTCGAGCCGCGAGTTCCGTGCAACCGTCTGTCGGGAGTCAGAGGTGGAGTCAGGCCCCAGAGTAGGTAATGTTCCCACGAAACAGGTTGTTGCTGTGCCGGTTGCTGCCGCTGTTTCTGCTGCTGCTGCTGCCTCTGCTGCTGCTGCTGCTGCTGCTCTGGTCCTGGAGTCCGTGCAGCGTTCAAGTGTTGCGCCTTCGTGCATGGCCGAGAGCTATGGGCCAGGTACTCTACACTTTGGCTTTGCTTTTTACAGCTATGTGTCTGCGCAGCAGTGTTGACAATTTAGCGGGTTTAACGTTAAATTTGGCTTCTTCTTTATGTTTTGAATTGGATGAAATTGGTATGTTATGTTTTCAAAGTTCATACTAACGAAACAATTTTTAAAATTTAATGTTTTAATCTATTTGTTAACCATCATCATCGATAGTGGAATTATTAAATTATCCAGTATTTGAGTTTGTTTAGTCATGTAAGTAATAAATAAAGACTTTTTTTAACTGATGTTGGCACTGTAAAAATCGATATGTTGTTAAGCTTTCAAAACGATTTTTGAAGCAGAAAACATTCGGAATGTACATTTTCAATGTTAAATTATTACCACTTATATCTTACTATAATAATGTTATTATTGCGATTTTAAGCCACTTATAGCTTTACCTTTAACAAAATATGAATTACTTGAATAAACGATATCCACACCGTTAAAAAAATAAAACATACATTTTACTAAAAAAATAAAGAGTTTCTAGGGCTAATCTATCCAATGTGCTGTTAAGTTTTTTACATTATTTAAATATAATATTATGTAAACAGGAAAATCTTACAACATTTTGCTCAACTCGTTTAAAAACATTATGTGTTTTTTTATACTTTTTGATTCTACCTTTTTTTTGGCTTCTTTGTAGTTGGCAACACTGCGCAGCATTTGGCCGGGGGCAAGGCAAGTCAGCGGTGTTGCCAGCACTGTGGGCTTCTGCATGCAGCAGCATCAGCATCAGCAGCCGCGGCAGCAACTCCAAATCAAAAACTGTGCACAATTATGGGCTACACATCTGGACAAGATGTTTGGTGCTTGGTGTTGAAGCTGAAGCTGATGCTGCATCTGGATGTGTGCGTGTGTGTGTGTTTTTGTGTGTATGTGTGTATGTGGTATGCATGCACCTCGTGCTCCTCATAAATATTTAACGAGTTTCATTTGAAGCCACAGCCGCTAGCTGGCCACAGGCTGTGGCCATTGTCTGGGGCAGGCTGTCAGCCGCCCGTTGCTGCATTTGGCATTAGACGCCTCATGAGCGGCCAATTAGTGTTGTATTACATTTGCCACTCATTGGCATCAGCAACGGGCAACTGCAACTGCAGCGTCTTGTATCAAAATGGCAATAGATAAATTCTCAACAACCTAATGCAGCCTACGAAATTTTAGCTAGATAAATGCACAACAGACTCAACTTTTTAAATTTGTTTGTAAAAAAAAACAAAAAAATCATATCTTGTTGATCTCAAACGGTTCATCTTTTGGCTAAACTTTTCAACAGCTTAAGATTTACATGATATCTTCACAATTTTCATTATATAAATTGTGAAATTAACGTTTGATGAATCAACAAATTTTTTATTACAGTACAATTTTATGCTTTTAAATTGTTATAAATCAAATGAATGCGGTTTATCTTGTGAATTGTGTGTATGTAAAGTGGGTTGAGGCAAATAGATTTGTGTATATAAAGCACACACACACTTACATACATACATACACACAATCCCATCAATCTATCAAAGCGGGCGCCCTATGTCTTAAGCAATCCAGCGAGGTATTGACGAAAATATACCCAATCCACAGTTATTAGCATTAAACATGTTAATAACTAAGAAATAAGTTTAGACTTAAGCCCAAAAATAAATTAAATTAACAACAAGATATTTTAATTTAAAAGAATTTTTTTTCTCTCTTTATTTTGATAATATAACTATTTACATTATTTATGTAAAAAGTAATTTTTTTTAAATCTGGCCT
This sequence comes from Drosophila nigromelanica, assembly GCA_004149465.1. Lineage (NCBI taxonomy): Eukaryota > Metazoa > Arthropoda > Insecta > Diptera > Drosophilidae > Drosophila > Drosophila nigromelanica. Next base: position 200,652 of record SCDS01000087.1, on the reverse strand, counting down.
ATATATATTTTATTCATACAGCTTAAAATTGTATTTCACGTCTATATTTGATAAAGTCAACCTTAGAATATATTTTCATTTACCAATAAGATACCTACAATGTTCCCGCTAGTCATGCCCTTCCATCCCTTGGGTATGGTATGGGTATTAAATAGGAAAAAGAAAAAAATTCGTTGGGTTTCGGTAACCGCGGGTTGTCTATCTCATTGCTGGCTCGTCTGCTATTAATTTATTGTTGTTATTATTGTTGTTGGTAATCAACACGTCTTTTGATGACCTTGCACTAAACATTCATCTATGAAAAATTGAACGGAAATCATTAATAATCGGACAGAAACGCACCAGACAACGGGCAATTGGGTTTAATGATCGGTGAATTTGTAAATCGTATGTAAAAATATATAAACGATTTGAATTTTCGAATATCTGCTTTTTCCTGTTTAATTTGAAATTTGTAGTTTTTTTTTTACATTTTTATAAATGAGTTAAATGTAGCACTGGGTGTAAGGAAAGCAACGACCCCGTCTGGCCAGACACTTGACACAGTCGGCGGTATTATCATCGTTGGGGCTGTGAAGTGGCGATGAAAGTTAAAATCAAAATGATGATGTGTCTCCCTCTCTACTTCAGCGCCAACTCTGAAGTATTTGATGGCAACTGTCTGTCGATTGGCGCGTCTCTTTGGCGTTTTGTTGACAACAAAATTGCAACTTCAGTTGCCAGTTGGTTGTCGACCCAACTGGCTCGCTGGTTGACTTTTGCGGCATTGTTTATTGAGAGTTTCGTTGCTTAAATTATATGGCAAAAATAAAAAAAAAATTGTATCGAGAAATGCATATTTATAAGCAACAAATGCTAAAAGTACGGCTCACGTTTTCATTTGCCAGCGGCGAACATGCGATGACAAAACGACACGAAATCCTTTACAGCATTCGCCTGCAACTGAAAGCCATACACTGAGCGATATAAACAACACTTTATTCAAGCAGAAGCATTTTTAAAATACCTGAGAACAAAATTCTTATTTTTGTGATCAAAAAGCAATTTAATAAAAGCTTCCAATACAGTTCACAAAATAATATAAACTAAACTTTTATGAAGATCGTTTCATGCATATTTTAAGTAATAAGTTTATTCTGTACTTTATTTAAGAATTAAGCTTTAATTTAATTTGGTTAAAAAATTTAATTATGAAGATTATTTTGTTTGTACCCCATTTAGGTATTTTACTATAATAGTAGTAATTTTTACAAAATTTTACAAAATGTAAATTATAAGAACGGAATAGTAGAAATATATGTTTCTAAGTGTACTCTTTGTCTGTTGTTGTTGCCTGTTGCCTGCTACCCGCCCCTCCTGATGCTTTTGACATGCGCAGACATTTTCACAAGCCCATAAAGCCAAGGAGCATCAAGTGCAACCGGCGCAAAGTTTGGGCTTTGGCTTTTCTGTTTCTGTTTCTGTTCCTGTTCTGTTCTGTTCTGTACTGTTCGGGGTTTCGCCAGTCATGTCCCCCCATGTACTCGTATGTATTGTTCCTACTTAATGTCTTTAATATTCATGACCAAGCGAAAGTAAGCGACTTTGTCTCGATCGTGTCCAGCAAATCGAACTAACCAAACGAAGCGTCGCAACGTCAACGACATCAAAATGTCCCAACGACAGCGCCTTTTTATGTTTTCCCCCGCTCTCTATATACACTAACTATTGAGAGTATTTTGGCTTAGTTAACGAAAATGTTCACGGCTTAAATAATTGAAGCGTTCGTATATTTGTACAACACATTTTTTTTTTCAATTCAAATTCAAATCAAACAATTGAATGGACTTACATTTACAATACTCAATTTTAGCAACTTAAAAAGTTGTCAGTAATAAATTTTATATAAAATATAGTTTGGTTAAAATTTAGGAAAGATTAATTTTTTTTATGATGTGTGGACAAAAAAAATATATGGAGGACAGAGCCAAGAATTTTGTACCTTAAATATCCAAATTTATTGAATTGTAACAAAATTCTAAAGCTATAATATATTAAATTTTATATGAAAGTGTATAAAGCAGTCGGCCTAAATTTTCTGTATTGCCTAAAATGAAACGCATTTGTCAACAGTAACTGTCGTTTATTGGTTGTACATATATAACTCCCCGCCCTTCCTTTTTGGGAGCATGCCTGGGCATATTGATGAGCTTTCAAGTTTTGTGCATTTGTAACTGAATAATTAGAAAAGCTAAGCCACACGCAACTCGCACACACACTAATAGCTAGAGCTGACAAACAGTGTCATCTTTCAACAGTTAACAGACTGATTACAAGTTTTGACCAGGCCAACAAAGAGCTGAGCATGCGCCTGGTCGCTGCTCCGATCAGCTGTTAACTTGTCTGGCTGGTTTCTTCTTCTTCTTCTTTTTTTGTTACTATTTTGAATGGCAGCCGCGACAGACACTTCCGGTGCATGCGTCGCATCGTCGCCGTTCGATTCGATCGATTCATCGATCGTCTCAAACGTTTTCGTAGTTAACGCGTCATTTCGAAAGCTTTCCAAGAAGCGCGCAACAGTTGGTCAGTTCAGCAGCAGCAGCAGCAACAGCAGCAGCAGCAGCAGCAGCAGTCAGTCAGTGGCCGGGAACACACCTACCGATTGTTGCCTGTCTAGCCGGCAAAAAGTTAAAGCAATGCTGGCAAGCGTCCATTGGCAACAGCGGCTGCGATCTGGCCAAGTCACGACTTCGGCGAAACATAAAAATATCGGCGGCAATAAATAATAACAACGATTTTTCCAGACTATCTGCGAGGCCAACGTTTCGCTGAGCAGGCGGGGGGTGGGGTAGGGTGGGGTGGGGTGGGCTTGCTTATACTACGCCCGTTGCGCTATTTGCATGAAACTCGCCATTTTATTTTTATTTATTACACTTTTTCTGCAACACACACGCACATGCATATACATATCTCTGGCATTTTATTGCCGCAACTAATTTGCCATAAAGAAAGCGCCAAAAATAAAGAAAAAAAATTGATATACCTATATACATATATATATATATGTATATTAAAAATTATAAAAATAATTTGTTGGCAAATTTAAGCAACTAGTTTGTCGATTTATTTTTCTTGACCATTTGCAGTTTGAATTATTTTGCATTGGAAATGGCTACGAAATAAGCGTGAGAAATTCTTAAATCCGACACATATTTGACATTTAAGACCGCACGCAGGCAGCTAGGGCAAAGAGCTGCGGCGAGCTAGGCAGGGGGGTGGGGAGGGGAGGGGATGGTCACCCGCTGTGCCGCGCACGGCAGTGCGTCCGAATGAGGTGTGAATTATTTGAATGTGGCAGCGGCGGCATTGAGCTAACCGCCTTTGGCTCGTATATTCAAATTAAAATACATTTATGCAAATGCATATAAATAAACTATGAGTTGTTGTTGTTATTGGCTTTTGACAGTTTGTCGTATTTTGACCATAAAAATTGCCGTTAAGTAAGCAACTTTATTGGCCCATTGATGATCTTCAATATATGCACACATTATATATAAGTCGATTAGGGTTTAGCATGTAGTTCGATCTAATCGTAAACCTTTGCATAGAAAGCAGCTGCTGATACTTTCATTCAGATGCTTTTGGCCATGTTGGCTGCTGCTTGGCCCCAAATGCTGTTTGACATAATTCATTAGCCACTTTTGGGCAACGCCATTTGCTGACATTTGTTGCTTGTTTTCCAGTTTCAACTGTCACATAAATTTCATTAAAACATATCATAATGAATAGATTCGGCAAATTTTTAGCAGTTGTTTATTTTTGAGTTTATTGTTTGTCTTGCGAAAAATTTATAAGCATTTCGAAAAATTTGAATTCTTAATGGCGTTTAGTGTCCAATAATGAGGCACATTTGTTTTATAATTTCATTAGTCGCTTGTGTCCATATGTCGCCCGTCTACCCGTGGTTTCTGCCCCTCCTAAGCCCCCAGCCAGTGTCATAATTTAGCTCTTGAATTTTATAATTGCTTTTTGATTATAATTTGAGCAGGGCGCACCAGAAATGGCAAAGAGCCAGCTAAGATTTACGCTCCATTCGATTTGCATAAACAATTTTATTGTTAAATTAATAAAAATTTTGTTAAACAAAAGCGAGAAAAAAGTCAAACAAAAAACAAACGAACAGCGAACGACAATTTTTTACTGATGTTTATTACAATTTCAAAATGGTTTCTCGTATTGATTTTTATTGCCTGTCGGCTGTGCTGACAAGTGCTACATGTTTTTTCGCAGTGTGTGTGTTTTTTTTTTGTTATGTCTAAATGCATATTTAATGTGATTAAAAATTATGGCAACGGGAAAAGATGTTTCAACAATGCTGTAGCATGGCTTGTTTATGGGCCATAAAAACTGTGTGTACGTGTGTGTGCGAGTGTGTTTGTTGTATGTGTGTGTGTGTGTGTCTGGCTTTCTGGCTTTTTGGGGGTATTGAGTGAGGGCGGCGCTGTGGCTTAACCCTAATAACCTTGTTGCTTTTAGCTGCTGCATGCACAGACGACAGCATCAGCAGCAGCAGCAGCAACAAGCGCTTGTCGCTAGTTAAGGAGAAACAAATTGACAAATAACATAACCTCACTTAACCTGGGCCGCAACACGCCTCTTTGTCGCCGGGTTTAAGCCAAAAAAAAACTTGAAAAAAAATACAAAATACAAAATACCAGTAGCTGCAGCATTTTGGGGCGTCTGTTGGCGACCGTTTTTAATTAGCCATCTTTGTGTGGGGTCTTTGCACGGTGGGTTGCACTCGTAGTAATGGATATAAACCCCATCGAAATTGTGTCTGGTTCGGTTGGAACCAGAGCCTGGCTTTTCCATGTTTTCTCGATTTTTAATAAATCAAATGTTGCATTTTTTTTTAAAACAAAACATAAAAATTTCGTGATAAATATTCGTGTTTGAAAATAGGATAATTTTTTTTTCGAATTAAATTTATTAAAAAACAATTCTTACATTACAATGATTAAAAAAGATATAAAAATTCAGGTATATATTTGTTTTAGTTTTTCTATGGACATATTGAAATTAGCAAACTACTTCTCAATGACTGCAATTCAACAGAAATTCATTCGAAAGTCTCAAAAATACCTGTTCGATGTAACACGTTGCGTATACTTATCTTTTTTCCCTCTCTCAATTTTTAAAGCCATGTGAAATTTGCAGCTTATTTTTTTTGTGCATTAACAGCCACTTTGCAGTTTTGCTGTTTACAGTTCACTTAACTGTTTTATTTTCCCAGACCCATTTCAGTTTTTCGCTATTTGTTGCTGTTGTAAATTTCCATTTCCAATTGTCGTAACAATTTTACTCTTGTTTTTTTTTTGTTTGTTACATTGGAAAGGCTAAGAGACAGCGACGGCTGTTGTTGGCTAAATTGTAAGCTGACTCTGGGCCTGGTCCAGCTGTAATGGCGACAATGCGCATACGCCCAGATCTTCAAGCAGCCACCACCAAAAAATAAAAGACACAAAAAAAGAAGTTGAAAACAAAAAGAAGGTTAATTGAGGAAACATCAACGGGCGGGCGTGATGCGAGCATCGCCCAAGAAGCGAACACACGGAAAAAGACTCGATTTGATTTGAGCACAACATAAAAAGGTCAGAGGGTTACCGCGCACACACACATACATACACACACACACTCGCACACACGTACAGAGAGACATCGCGCGCGACTTGTGCCTCTTTAGCGGGCGTGCACTGTAAGCATGTGGTCGACATGCCTGCGGCTTGTCAGCGCTGCAGTGGCAACTTGAACCACCATCGGGGCCATCTGCTGGAGTCATCAAGTGTGGGGTGCGGGGGTTGAAGGCGGGAGGGGTTGGTGGAGGGGGGGGGGTGGCTGTGCTCCTCCCAGGCTTGGCTGCTTTGCCAATTGGAAAACAATACCGTTTCGCTTGTTTTGCTCAGTTCCGTTTGATTTACAATGCAGCCCTATTCCAACCGTTTCCCTCCCCTCCCTCCCGCAACAAAGAAAACAACTACAACAACAAGCCAAACGTTTGTCTATTGATTGTCGTCGCTGCTGACGCTGTTATTGTTGTTGGCCACTTTGTGGTAGGTGGAGTGGAGCGCCAACATGGACGCCATCATCGCAGCATTTCGCTCAATTCACACAACAACAACGAAATAATACATTTAATACCCTATAACAAGTAAGCATTTTTTAAAATGGGGTATATTGCAGTCGATGTCAAAATTATGTCAAAAACTATCGATAGGTCCTCTGTTACCTTGAAATTGGTAAATATTGACTTTCAGAATTAATTTTTGACCATACATTGAAGACTTGATCACAAAAGCTGGGGATATAACAAAAACTATAAGCTCTCTTAGTTTATTTTAAGCAAATGAAATTTATTTTAAAATATCGATAACTTCCACCTGATTTCATAAATGAAATTAATATCGATTTACAGCACATTTTTTTTTGAACACATTTTAGACATTTTAAAAGATATAAAATAAAAGTTCTTCTCTACCAGGCTCCAATCAGTTTAATATAAAAAAATGATAACTTCCTTATGATTCCGCAAAATCGATAAATGTAGATTTTTAACACATTTTTGTTCGTCATATTTTATTAATTGTAAGAGCTGGAAACACAATAAATGTTAAAGAAAAGTTGGCGTATACCAAGTGCAAATAAAGTGAATTTGAATTAAATTATATATTTTTCTAGTTTTGCCCTAATCGATTATTATTAAAAGCCTGTTATTTAAGATTATAATAGCTTGGATCGCAAAATAAACCATTTAAAAGGTAAAGCCTTGAACTTTGATATATACACACGGACATTTCCCTATTATATTTAAGCACTAATTTTCCTAGGTATTTCCTAGTCAAGCAATCTTGACCAATTCACTCTTACTTTATAAATATATGTATATACATATATATATTTTCTGCCCGCACGAAGTCAGCTTCGGGTCCGGACGACAACAAAACTGTAACACAAAATACGTGATTCGATTCCCTCGTACAGAAGACCATCCAATACAAACACCGATCGTCCACTGGGTCTGAAATTTTTATTTTTTGCTTCGGCTTAAAAGTTGGGCTTTTCAATTTTATTTTTATTTCGCTCGGAACGTGAGCTGGGCGGCGATTTACTTAGTTAGTTATTTCTATGGCAACTGCAGCCGACAACAATCCAATCCAATTGCTATTTTTATAGCAACTTGTAATTTCGTCTAAGTCCAAGCCTTGCCCCCATTCCATTTGAGAAGTAGAACCTCCGAACAGCCGAACAGTTACGGGCCCCAATGAGAGATCATTGCTCAATCAAATAGCGTCCACAGTGCGCACGATTGTGCCACTTATTGGCCAGTGGATAGATTGGCCTGCCAATGCCCATAATGTTGGTTGGGATGGGTTTGCCTAACTGTTGCATAAAGGTTGCCACAGCCAAGGGAAGCTGCACAGATTTTGGTCTGCACTCGCTGCCAGTTTCGTTCACATTTCAAGCTCAGATCAGCTCGATTAAATTTGCTGTTTTTAATGAAATCATAAATTTTGCCGCCATTGCGCACCTTTAGCCAAGACAATTGCGCTGCATTGGGCACAGTGGGTCTATTTAGCAAAGTCAGCTGATCAAAACATTCCATTCAATTATCTTTAATCCACACTTGAGCGTGGAATTATTAAAATCTTCTTCAAGATTACTTACGTCAGAAATATGTATTAAAATTCAACTGGTTATTTATTTATAACTAAATTCGTGTAGCTAATCAGTTTGTGGCCTCTTTAACAGCATGGCACCACTGTGCGCACCTTTGATATCTTTTTGACTGGGCATAGGCCAGCTGATCGCTGTGTCCGCCTTGCTTTGGCCAAACCTATTTGCGGTTTAATCGAATTTACTGTCAGGCGCTGCCATCGCCATCATCAGGCAGCATGGAGCATGTGGTTGTTGTTGTTCTTGTTTTTTGGTTTTTGCTGTAGCCGGACATCACCTCACATGTTGCAATATAGAGGTAGCTGTTCGGCTTGGCGGTTGCGTTGTAGTTATTAGGAAAAGCCAAATTCGGCATTTTGTTGTGACGCTGGCTTCATAAGTTAGCTGCCTGTGCATAATTCATTTTTGGGGCATGTTCGGGGCTTGTTTGGGGCCTGTTTGGGGCAGTTCGACACATTTGCAGTGGATGCTTGTAACGATTTTCCGCCTTTTCGTCATTAAATTTTAATTGTGTTTTTGTGCACGCCTCTCTTTGGTTGTGCATTAGGTTGCCTAGGATGGGGCTTAGGATTGATTTCGTTTTTTGTTTTGTTATTTATTTTTTTTTTTTGGTCTTTCGTTTCGTTTTATTTGTCGAGTGCGTTGAGTGCCAACTGTTTGCGCAAACAACACAAACAGCGCGCTGTTTGCACAGTCAATAGCATAGCTATTGTTTTCCTTTGCAATTTGTGGCAACTTGGAGCTTGGATGCGAGCCAGGTTGGAGTCTTACTTCTAATTAGAAATTCTTTACGCTTCGTTCTGTTGTCTTACCGGGCCTGGCCTGTGGTGCAGCAGCTTCTCTGGCTGCCAATGATTTTTAGCATTTAAGCGTTAAAATCTGTTTACCGACCCAGGCGATGTTGGCGTCGACAGCGACTGCGTGTAAATAGAAAATACACAAAAGAACAAAAAACAAAAAAAAAAAAACAAAAAACAGTCGAAAGGCAACGCCACAAAGAAGCGTGAAAAATGTTTTTAGTTACGTTTTGTTTGTTTCACAAATACTCACACACACGCACACACAAGCGCGTAAATTCCATCAAACGCAACACAAATATGAGTTTTATAAGCCATGAAATTATAATTCGACTCTCGAGTGGTAAGTGGCCAACTGCATATTTGCCCAACACATTAACTCTTGTCCACAAGCCATACCCAAGCATTGCGAGTGAGGCTGCGACGAGGCGTGCGAACCGCGCGGCGGCTGCTTGTTAAACGACAACAACAAAAGCGTCTCAGAGCAATAAGAAGAAGAAGAAAAAAATTACAAACGAGTAAAAACGTCGAGTGTGCTTGTCGTGGAGATGCCCTGTAGTCAGCACTGAGCTGTGGTTAAGTTCAATTATGCCCGATCAGTGTCATACGAAAGTATAACTACTAAATATTATGAATTTCGTTTCATGCTCAAATAAATAATTAAGCAAATTAGGAAAGTTTTTGGTATGATAAAGGATAATATATAGATATATATTGTATAAAATATTACGCTAAAGATTAGGTGTTAGAGCTTACTTGTTTTAAACTTATCACATATGTCATTATTAAGTACTTTATTATTTTTCAAAAATATGATAATATATGGTAATGATAAATTTGTCCAAAAACTCATATACATATATGTTATAATTTCTAAAATAGTCTGCAAATATATCAAAAAAAAATTAGGTTGCTCTAGTTTCTTATATACTCAGATAAGGCAACATTTATGGATGCACAAAGAATAGGACGTGATATCAAAAAAAAATGTTATATCGTTTGTGAGTATAGCGAATCACTTTGGTGATTTCAGCTATTAAGTCTTTAGCTTATATAGTTTCCAAATTCGATATAGACAAACAGACGGACAGAAACGGCTGAATTGACTCCTGCTCTAGAATATACGCCGACTTAATGAACAGCAAGTTGCTTTCATCTTTCCGGTGCAAACAGTTGCAGAAAACCATAATGCTTCATTTAACACATTTTTAGGGTATGAAAAAACGGCAACAGAAACGTTTTGTTTCTAATTAAAATCGCCACAGAAAGTGTCAAGCCCTTTGGCGCGATTGTTTGGCTCGGTTGGTGTCGTTGTGTCGTCGGCAGGACCGTGTGGCTCTCTGTTCTGGCCTGAGCGCTCTAATCTGGGTTGTCATCGCGTGGCAGCTTTCTGTCCAGGCCAGACCAGGGCAGGCTGGCCTAAAGGCTTCCACGAAAATGTGCGACAGCTAGCTGACTAATGAGCCGCCAAACCGCGGGAAAAATGACAAATTTTCTGTGCTGCAGCGGCAGCAACGGCAACAGCAGCTGGCAACGATTTGTTGTAGCTCCGTTTAATATTTAAAACAAAAGACTGAGGCAACAAACGTGGCCGCAATCATTTACAAGCCACAAAACACACATAACAACAACAAGGCACGAAAAAGTAACATTTTGCCGGCGCATGTTACTGCCATTTTTAACACTTAAATGAGCTGATCTCCACAGCTCAGCTCAGCATCTGACTGCATCCGAACGGTGCCGTTTTGGCCAAAATGCAAATGAGTACCCCGTCATGCCAATTGCATTCGAAAAGCCATGGCAAAACAAATGGCTGCACAAAAATAAAAAAGAGAGAAAAAACAGGCCAACTTGCATCGGGCTGGCAAATGTTCTGCGAACAACTTTTAACTAATTTAATTGATGATTCCCATTGTCAGACGTCGCGTTGTGGCCAAAGGTGTCATCGCTGTCGTGGCTCAGTAAAATGTGCATCTGGCTGTGACTGTTACTGTGACTGTGCCTGTGAACATGTCAACGCCGTGTTCATTAATGTCACAGGACCGAATCGAGTCAAATAAATTGAGACGAGACGTTTAATTAGAGTCGCGTTAACAGGAGACCGCGACTAGCGCCACGTTAAAACTTCCGCATTTGGGACCACCAAAACAAAAAAAAAAAAAAAATAAAGAAGAAAAATAATAATAATAAATATCCCATAATATAAATCTTAAACTGGCAACGCAATTCGATTGCCCGATAAATGCAATAAATCCCTCTCCAAGCGCGCACAGACATTGAACTTGAGTCCCCAGCCTGGAGCTTGGTGCTTGGAAAGTGCAGGCCTTGGGGCTGGCTTCTGCTGCAGCTCCTGCTTCTACGTTGGCCTCCGGCTGATCGGCAATCATGCGTTAATTTAGTTGCATGTGAAGATTAATTAATTTTCAGCGTTTTTTACGGCCAGCGGCTGCTGTTACCACAGCCGAACAGCGGGTGTCGTCAGGGCTGCGAAATTGCAGTTTATGGCTGCCATTGCCATTGCCATTGCCACATCCATTGCCACAACCATTGCAACAGCCAATTGGTCGTCTCTAAAAAGTAAACGCACCAACGCACAGACTTTGGCTTACAGCTTGAAAGCGGCGTGCGGTGTTAGCTTGTAATATAAGCCGCAATATTGCTGCAATTCTAGAAACTGCCTGTTTATGGCCCTAGTACGATATTATTTTGTTTGGAGCTCATATAATACGCACACATTCGTCTAGCAGTCGTTTCCATATTTATCAGTCGCTCAAAAAAATCTCACATTCAGCTAGGGTACACCAAGCGTATCTAAAAATATTTTGAAATATATGCACCTTGTTGGATTGACAAGCATTTTTGACATTGAAGAGATTTTTATAAAATTTTTGTTTTTCTCAAATGAAGAGCTGAAAATGATTCCAGTAACATTTATACTCTGAAATATAATACCTATGGGTCCGAGAGTTGTTTTTTATACTATTTGCGACGATTAAAAATGCAAACTCAAAGTTTTGCATTTTGAAAAGACAATTGTTTGGGTGTTTACATATCCAATTTTTGTAACGATCATTAAAAGAGATGACCAGTGATCTACCTTTTGGTAACTCTAGCTAAAAAATTGTGGGAGATATAAGCATATCAGAATATCAGCACATCATGCGGGGGCGTTGGGGGCATTCTAGTGGGCGGGGCCGAATATCAAGGTCGTAATCTTTGGGATGGGTTAGTAGCTATTTACATACCAAATTTGGTGACTCTGGCTTTAAAACTGTTTGAGATATAGATTTTCGCGATTTGCGGGGGTCCGTGGAGGCGTGGCCCCTTAATCTTTAAAAGGAGGTGACCAGTTACTTACCTTCCAAATTTGGTCACCCTAGCCTTAAAACTGTGCGAGCTATAGATTTTCGCGGGTTGTGGGAAGCGTCGAGGCCGGACATTTTTTGAAGTGTTTTGATATGTTATCGAACTGCCAGCCTCCCAGTGGGCGTGGCACAAAAGTCTTAACACTTTGTCTGAAGAGGATAACTACAAGTGTATATCCAAAGTTTCAAGAGTCTATCTTCAAAAGCTGTGTTCATACGGACGGACAGACAGACAGCATGCCGGACATTGCAGAACCATAATATACTAGTTTCACTTCGTCAACGAGTATAAAAATAATATGTTGGAAATGAAAAATGCAATATTATATAAAATCAATAAAATCTCTATACATACCTCAGAGAAATTCAGCTTCAACGTCGCCTTTGACTTCTGTTTTTCTATCATCAATTGCAAGTTTTCAAATCAAAGAATCAAAGTATAATTATTTTATTACATGACTACATTTGCATAGAAGCATTCGAACAAGACCCTGCAACTTGGCCAATTCTTTTTCCCAGCAATGCAGTTTGAGTCCAAGCCGAGTCCAGGCATTTACACGCATACCGTGAACAGCCAACAACAACAACAACAACAACAATAGCAGCAGCAGAAGCTATTGGCTGGCTCTGGGGCCAATCGAGCGAACCTCTTCAAAATCGCATGTTTGCAACTGCAATCGAGCTAAATGGCAAAATGTTACCCATACGTCTATATGTCTGATTGTCTGTCTGCTTGTCTATGTGTGTGCCTGCTCCTGTCGGCTGTGCCATGCATTCATCGAGCAGCGCTGGCTGGCATTGTATTTATGGCTATTCATTTCGTGATCTACTGATTTCGCATGTGTTGCACGGGAATTCCAGCAAAGAGCTCAACTGAACTCCGTCCAATATCTGTGAATGTGGATGTGCTTGTGGCTGCTGCTGCTGCTGCTATGGCTAAGTCTGAACTTGTAGCCTTTGCTCGTTCACCTGGCCAGGGCCACGTACTGTGCAGAGTCTGGAGAGGTTTTCGCACTGGCGAAATCATTGGGGCGAAATGATAAACAGATATACGTATGCATATATGTATATCACTGTATGCATATATATGTGGTTTAATGAAATCAAATAGAAATCATTAAGACCTAAAATACACATAGTAAATCTCATAAAGAATTTGTAGCAATTTCCTGTTCGATGATTTTAATACCGACAACGCCAAACCTGGGAAACAGAAACCTTTTGGCTAAACTCCAATATAAAAAAAAAATATATATATATAAAATCAGAGTCAAGAGTCGACTGAGTCATGTTGCCGCCCAGTGGCCAAAATACATTGGACAGTTGGACGTTGTTGGCTCCAAAGCAGAGCTCGGATCGTGTGCACAGTTCATCATGGAAACATAAAAATTCACTGCGTTCATAAAAATCTTCGTTTCATGCTGATGAGGAGCTCCAGTTTCAAACGCGACTGACGCAGTGGCAACAGCAGCGAAACAAAATCGAAATCGGTAAATAACAAAAAAAAAAAAAATAAAAAATAACAGAAAAAAATGTAAAAAAAATAAAGCAATGCAAACAACACGTGAGAAAATCTCACCCGAAAAAAGTTTGACTCTGACGCTGACGCTGACTTGGTCGCTGAATTGTGGCTGGAACTCAGAAGACTCTTTCAGGTTCCGGCTGGGCTCTACCGTTTTTTTTTAGCCTCGGCCAAGAACTTGAACGATTTTTATTTCTTGTTCAGCGACAACGTTGGCGACTAGGGCGACGATATGTGTATGGCCAGATTCTTTTTTGTTGTAGTCCGATGGGTTTTTGTATTTTTTTATTTATATTCTCATCACAACTGATTGCGTTGCGCTCGATGCGATTAGTGTTAAAAGGTATTAAAGCGGCAAATGCACAACACACTCACACATACAAACGGGACAGAGGGAATGCGAGCGGACAATAGGGCCAAGGGACGGGGACGGTGTGTGTAGCCAAATGGACGGACAAAAGTCTCGGCTAAAAGCAACAAAACGTTACAGTTGCTGCGACTGCCACTGTCCCACTGTGCCCCGTTTTTTGTCGCCCATTGTCGCTCAATTTGACACTGCGACTGCGGCATCACCATTCCCCGTGGTCCCCTCTCCCCCTTCGAGCCCGTAGGCCATCAACCGGCAACGCTTTAGTGGCTGCCAACGTCTGGAGTAAATTTGTTGTCATTTGATATGCGAGTCATGAGGATTATTAGGTTCAGCGACAAAAAAAAAAAAAAACAGCCAAAGCCATGCGACCAAACTAATATGACGAGGGTTGCTATAAAGGTATCTTTGTTAATATGATTGTTATAATTCTAATAAATTAATTATATTGTTATAACACTATTAACTTAAGTTTTAAAATATCACTGGTCTGCGATTAGACAGCTCGTGTATATTCGGAACAACTTATATTAAATGAGGTTGAATTATTCACAACACACTCACACAACTTAAAACTTTCCTTTTCTCTTAAGCTGACGACTTCCTTATAAAATTATTCAAATTTGTATCAACAAGAAAACATTTTAAAAATGGTTTAAAATTGTATTATATTTTAATAGTTGTCACAGTAACGTAGTTATTCAGAAAAAACATTTTAGCCTACAATTTTATCTGTTTATTTTTTACATTTCTCACCGAACGCAAGGAACCCGCCTCGTTGGTTCGCCCGCAAAGAAAGACATTTGCCTGTGTCATCGTGCTGTGTGCGTGCGTCCCATTCCAACCCAAACCCAATCCCCATCATCATTATCATCTGCATCATCATCAACAACATCACCAACAATATCATCAACAAACCATGGTCGTTGTCACCGTCAACGCGCTGTCATTATTGTCGTCTTTATGGTTTTATACTTTTTTAATTTGGAGCAAACTGTCGTTGAGCCTCGGCTTTTATATTATTTACCCTGCCCAATGTTACGTTTCGTATCGTGTCGTATCGTGTTTGGCTTTTTTTTGTGGGCCTCTCGTTTGATATTTTGGCATTTTCTTTCTATTTGGTGTTCAAATTGCTTTTAATTTGACTTAGAACGTAGGCCTTTAAGCCAGCATAAATCGGTATTGGAATTCTTTTATGTATTTATTTTACCATATATAATTTACACACATAGACACACACTCCATTTGGTACTCTGAGCTTTCCCCCATGGCGTTCACGCACTTCATTAAGGCTTTGTTTGCCAAAGGTGTCGATTGGGTGCCGTTGCCCGTTCTCCGTTGTGGATGCTGTTTATCCGGCTATGGCCACGGCCACGGCCACTGCCTGCATAACAAAATGCTCATAATGTTTGAATGTACAAAATGGTCAGAGTGCTTAGAATGCCTCCTCTCAATGCGGCCATATTTGTCATCGTAAATATGTTGTGGCAAACAAAAGACTTAGGCAACAAACTTGAACAAGTTATGCATAGATTTTCATTGGATAGGCACACGGCCCAAAACAAAACTTAAATTTGACACCTCATTTTGTGTTTGGTAATTTCTCAATAAAGAACCAAAGCGAGGGGCAAAAATGCAGTTGCAGTTGCTGTTAAGGCTGCTGCGTGGGCAGAAAGAACCTTGTTGCCCACAGCGGCGGCTGCCGGCCGGCGGCTTGCTCTTGGCCAGGGCCAGTCATTATGCAGACCACCGTCGAGACAGCCACAGCGACAGCCAACATGCAGTGTACATGCGCTGAACGTGGATAGATTAGATCAATACCAAATACAAGTGCCACCGTCTGCCCACAGCCCTTTTTTCTCCTGTAGCCGCAAGGAGAGGCAGAGGGGCTGCTTTGGCGATGGCGATGTTGATGTTGATGGTGACGGTACCGGGACGATTGTCGATGTGTCGCTGCGATAGGCATTTAAATCTTCTGCTGCCTGCGCCTTGAGTAATGTTGTTTGTGTGTTGATTTTGCACTCGAATGTGAAACGTAACGCAGCTCAAGTGGAGCGTAGCGTAAAGTGCTTAAATGTTTCGATTGTTGTTGTTGCTGTTGCCCATTGCCAGTGCCAGTGCCAGTGCCAGTGCCAGGGCTGAGCCAGTGCAAACAGTAGGCACTGACACTGTGCCTGTCAGTCAGCTCAGCTCAGCTCGGCTTGGCTGGGCGGCATTTTGGTCGTCTTCTTTATCATTTTGATGAAATCGGCCTGGGAATGCGTTGCACTTGTAATTTAGGCTTACTGGCTGACTGTCCACCCCCCCCTAAAACGTCTGCTTTGCATGCAGCTACCCCTCCCCCGCGCGCGCTGCACCTGCTTGAGTGAATTATGTGGCCGCTGTGACTGACATGCGCTGCAAAATGGGCCCATAATGAAGTGTATTTGCTTTGCATTTTTAATCATTTGTGTTGGAGTCCGAAAACCGGCTCGCCACGGCACCCATACAACACCCGTGCAAAGACACAAATTTGCAATTAAAATTGAAATGAAAATAATACACAATTAAAGGCACGACTGCTCGTAGCTTAGGCCACATAGTCGTTTGGTTTCGTTTTCAGCAGCAGTTGCTTTTTTCTTTAGTAGTACTTACAAGTTTTTAAAATTGCTGCTGTTCCAGTTTTTTCGTCGCGCACTTAACATGCATGTTAAGAAAAAAAATCTGAAAAATAGCCTAAGCCAAATGTTTTTAAAATGGAAATGGTTTTAAGCAAAAACAAGAACGAAAAGTTAACTTTGATAAACCAAAGATTAAATACCCTATATATTCTTTAATCTTGTATTTTGCATTAATTTTTGATTAGATTCAAAAAATTTATATAAAATTAAAATTAATATATTCAGTTTTTTTTGACGATGGCTGTAAAAAAAGGAACACTCAGTTCGTCGTCCTGGTCAAGAAAATATATATGACTTGATGGGTTCCAAAATTAAAATACCCTCTGTAAGGGTATACCAAGTAAAAATGTTTACAACGCTTGGTCAGTTGTTGCTGGCTTTTATTTGCCAGTTATATGGAAATCTGGCAGCCAGTTTTAAGGCGTCGTTGCGCACATTTACTAAGCCACTAAACCAAATACTTAGTTACACATATAAAGCATAAAGCATAAACTGACCATATGTCTTAAGAGCGCTACAAAAAACGACAGCTCAAGGTGAGAGTTGGCTATTTGAAAATTATTCTTATTTATTTTGTTTTATATGCTTTTTGCATTGAAATATGTGCGAGCGACATAACTGCGATAATTTTGCTGTGCTGAAGGTCAGATCAGTTCAGTGATCGCGGACCACAAATTTTCATAGCACATAAAAACTTGGACGTTGTTAAGAAATTGTTGTTGGCTCAAAATACTGATTTTGTCTATCTCAATCATAAAGTAAGATGCGATTTTTAAGGTTCATAAAAGTTATTTTTGCATATGAAAAATGAAATTTTCATATCATTTTCATTTGATCGCTTAAAAGTATTGTAAGGCGGGCCCTTTTTTTTTTAGGAAAAAAGCGGTCAAGTTTCTTCAGAGTTGTTTTTAAGTTTATATAAAACTGTTTTATGAAGAACATAAATGTTTTACAAAACGTTCGAATTTAATAAAAACAGTATGCTTCAGTACTCGTATCTTTAATGTTAATTTTATATGGAACAACATTTCGTGGCACAATTAATGGTGAATGATTTTGTGGGCCGACATCGTAACTTTAGCTAGTAAATACTTAAGTACGCACATGTTACGAATACTGTCTGTTTTCAGCCTCTCCCTAAACACACACACACACACACACACACACCTCTGACTTACAGTCACCCGAGCTGTTGTTGTTGTTGTTTTCTCTTTTCGCCTTCATTTACAAAATCTGTGCGTGCGCATTTTTTCACGCCACGCAAAACATAAATTTATTTTATTTACTCTTTATTTGAGGCTCATTTTTCTTCTACTTAGGCGACACAGAAAAAGAAGAAGAAGAAGTCGATGTAGAGAAAGAGAAACGTAGCTTAAGACTGAAAAACTGTTTTCTTATTTGACACATTTTGCATTTTAAATGTTTACAATTGCCGCAAAGTGTTTGCCGCGCTTATTTGTTGTGTAAATACATGAAGAAAAAAATCGAAGAAGAAACCCAAAACACAAATGAGATGAGACTTCAAATTGAGCTGGGACTGAGCAGCTTTGTGGATGCTGTGCACGTGCAGCAGGACTGGCCTAAAAGCTGCCACAGATTTGTCATATATGCCGCACAAAAGCGTCTGTGCTGGCAGACAGAGAAGAGGGCGAGAGCTGGGGGTGGGGCGCACTAATCCAAAACAGACAAACAAATTTATTGGCGAAAATCGCGTGCGTGTCTCGAACATGTTGCCGATTTGTTTGGCCGCATGTTGCAGTCGCGCCAGTTGCCCGCTGCAAGTTGCGAATTTGCCAGTTTTGTGGCAATTCCGGTTTTGAATTTGTATATCAATTAGTCATAATTTACGAGGCTCAATAATCAATGCGATGGAGGCAATGAACTCGCTGCACTTGTTGCACCAAATGTGCTTGTCTGTGTATGTGTGTGTGTGTGTGTGTGTGTATGTGAGAGAGCATGGCAAACACATTTGCCACAAGCGCTAATGATGCATTGTGCTGCATGTGTTTGCTGTTGTTGGCTGGCTGCAAAAAATCGACTTAAGCGTTTAACACGATCTTCAATTTGCGCGCAAAAAGCAATGCGAATGCTAGTTGCAGAGAGGGGCAGTGGCGGGGTAATATAGCCAACACATAACATAGCAGAGAGCAGCAAAAAACAAAAACAAAAAAAAAACAGGCCAAACAAAAGTCGTGCTACGATCGGCATCGGGTGGAGTCGCGCCAACAATTGCCTAAGCTATATATATAACTATATATATGTTTATATATACACATATATATATATTTATATATATGTATGGCAGCTACAAATCGAACTGCAGCAGCTAAATAGTCATGTGTGCACCATGCTGTGTCGTAATCGCAGGTTCGTTGCTTAAGTCTTTCGTTTTGCCTGCCACTAAATATATCATCGATGCGCCCCCGCGCCCTCGCTTCGTGCAGATTGCGACTTGAAAATATGTTGAGTTAAGCTAAACGACGCTGCAGCAGCAAAAAAGTGGAAGGCACGGAAAGAATCGCATGTATACGCCCATCAATGCTGCCACCGCAGTGGCAGGTTGAAATGTTGCCCCGAAGGGAGTCGCCGCGGCCTGGGCACGAAAGCGAAATGCGCTGCAGGATTTGGCCCGGTCTCCAAACTCGGCACCCTTTGCCGGCATTGAAATCGGATCTCGTACTTTCTGCTGTTCTACACGCATACAACAAACAACAGCAACAACAACAAACAGAACAACAACAACAATGAAATGCAGGTGCTTATGCCGCTGCTGTTGGCTCTGCCTTGCTCCGCCGGCCCGCTGCCACTGTTGTTGTACAAAATTAACTACAAACAGCAGTACAAAATATTTTAATTAAAAATTCCTAATCGTGTGCGAAGCATTTTTTATCTGATTTTTGTGGCTGCCGTTGCCCCCAAGCCGGAATCCTGAGGCCCAGGGCCTTTGCTAACTTTACCAATTGCAACGCCAACCAGGCCGACACCACCGCCGCCACCACCACATACAGCAATGGCTCTAGTCACTTGTGCCAGACTGGGATATACCTTGTAATTGAAAAACATTTTACATTTGAATATAATTGAATTGTACGTTAGTTATAAACCATTGTTTTAACATTGTTTATCATTTTGTTGGAGTTGGATAAAATTGGAAACAAGAGACCTAAAAATAAAAAACAAAACAAAACGTAATTGAAAAGTTGATAGCTGTTCTTCAAAAATATTTTGTTTTTAAAATAAGTAGAAAATGCTGACTGCCGGGTTTCTTAGATTATATTTAAAAGTTTTGGAACCAAATTTTTAAGTTAAGTAATTTCATTCCGAATTTTAAAACGAAATTCTTGTTTTTCTCTACTGAATACTCATACTATTCAATGCAACATACCCTTTTCTATGCGTTTTCAATGGCTACAGGGTATAAAAATGTATTAATAAGAAAACGCCAAAAGGCTTGCGTGTGTGAGGGAACGTTGCTGCGATCTCAACGCTTGGGTCTCTCCTCGCACACGGTCTGGCCGGGCGCAGACGTATAATAAATTGCATTTGCCTACCAGCAGATGCAGATATGAGCAGGCAACAGACAGGGGGCAGGCAACAGGGACGAAGGGGCAGCGCTGCAGTTGCATGCAAAGTGGCAACGGCTCGACTTGCAGATATTTTTGCATCTAGATACTTTTGGCAGTAATGTGCGAAAATTTCATTGGGTGTCGAAAAGTTAAGTAGTGCTCGCTGCCGCTGTCTCCGGGTTGCTGCCCAGTTGCTTTAGTTGATGCTGCTGCTGTTGTTGCTGCCGTTTGCATTTAATGTGAGAACGCAACATTTGGCTTTTGAGCTTTCAATTTGTATTAAGTTGTTAGCCATTTGGCCGGTTTGCATAAACGTCCGTCGCTTTTCCCCGGCTTTACTTGATGTGCATTGTCAGGCAACTATTTGATGGCAAAATTGTTGTAAATTGCTGCGTTCTCAAACGACTCTTATCAATTTCACTTGGCTAATTGGTTTCAAATTTATGGACCTGTAATTGATATTTATGTTGGTTGTCTTTTACTTTAATGCTTCTACTGCTGTTGCTGCTGCTGCTGCTCCTACTCCTCCTACAGCTGCTGTGGATACCAAACAGTTAGCTGACAGTGGGATAGAAGTGCACTGCGCCGCTTGGCAGGATGCCTGCGTAATTGGTCGCCTATTTTGCTATAAATCGTTTGTCGAATGCATCTGACAGACGCACCAAGCCAGAGCCACAAATATTGCTGCTGTAGAGCCCACTCCACATAGTTTGGGATGTAGAAATCTTTAGCTGAAATAACTAAAATATATTTAAGGTTTGCTGTAAGCCCGTAGTTTTGAATCGTTATAATAATTGCAACAGTGTGCTGTATTTTTAAACAGAACTATTTTGTTCACAAAAACATTGTTTATTGGATTTGTTATAAACTTGTCTTAGTAGTCTAAAATATGTAACATAAAAGTGATAAGCTGGAAAATTACTTCAAAAAACATTAATGTAGTTTTCCATTTGTAAATCTGTGAAATCGAAAATTACTTGGAATTACACTCATATGAAGTCCCATGTAGAATTAACATGCGGAGAAAAATAAAAAAAAGCGTTTTAAAATCGATTCGATTTTTTCGGTTCTCTCATTGGCAGTTGTGTGTGTAAAACGCAACGAATAACGAAACGAAAACAAAGAACGCGCTAATTAAAAATGCTAAAGTTTAAAGCTTCCATCCCAACGAAATTCCAGCCTCCTTTTCAGCTGTCCATTGGGCTGTGACTGCGACTGCGACTGATGCGCTGAAGCAATTTCAGTACAAGCTGATCTGGAGCCTTACTTAGCACAGCTCAGTGTTTTTATTTTTTTCTGGCCGGGTTTTTTTTTCGGTCTGTTGTGGGTTTATTTATTTATTTTTCGGCTCTTATTGTAGTAGTAAACAGCGCTCGGCTGTCGATTCTGGTGTTTTGCTGTTGCTGCCGCTGCCTGTCAGTCGCAACGTTCGCCGGACATAAACGATGAAATCCGCGGCGGGAGTAGCAGCCAGCCAGATTGAGGCTACAACAACGCCCAAGCCGAAGCTCAAACTGAAACTCAAACTGAAACCATTCATCTTTAGCCGTTCGAAGTAGAGTTGGGCGCGTGTCGTGTTTTCTTAGGTAACATGAACATGCGAGACTCAGCACGACGTGTCCGTGTTAAAAAAATAAATATTCTTGAGAACATCAACAGGACCTATTGATATATTATATATACATTATTGATACATACATTATTTTTAGGGATATTTTATTAGTATTTAAAGAAATTCAATTTGCTTGTGTTTACACCATAGCATCTGAAGTATTAAATTATATATAATAATTTTTTGTTATTCTTTAAAAATTTTATTTTAGAATTTAAAACAACATTTTAAATAGAATATTTAGTCGTGCGTCACAAAAAAGTTATCCAAAAATAAGAAAAGCGATTATAAATGTATTTTGAGAAATTTAAATATAGATTAATAAAATCAGAGTATATATTAATGGAAATTGTGTGTATCGTGTTGTTTGTGTCGTGTCGTGCTAGAACAATTTGAACACGTGCCCATCTCCAGTTCGAAGGCCTTCGTAAACTGGTCTGGCCGTCATTTGTTGGGTCTCCGGCTCTGGCACTGTTTTTGGGTTAGCGTGTTGCTTATCCAGAGCGTTCGGTTTGAAATTTCCAATGAAATGCTGAAAATGTTGCCACTGCAGGACTCAACATGCAGGCTTTATAGGTATTTTAATTAGTTAAAATTCTATAGACACACACACACACACACACACACATATACACACTCAACGCACACAAATTTACAAACACAGATTAAACCCAAATAAAACCCCAAGAGACCACCAAAGACAACAATCGCCGTCTACATGTAAACATAACTCTTAACTCTAAACGATTGACAATATTTCTATGTTTGATCTTCAAAATTTGATTAAAACCTAATGAAGTCAAATAAGCTTGAAGAAATCCAATAAATGATGTGATTACGCTTTTATTCGAGCTGCATTTAAAACCATATAAGGATTACGATTACGATCTTAAGTTGAGTATTTAATTCAATTTCCAAAGCGAAATTAAACTGTCGACTTATGCCGCAGATCCTATGCGACATTCAGCCCGACAGTGACAAGTGTGTGCGGCAGAGAACCACCACCGTCACCACGAAACTAAAACCACTGTGGTTCATTTATAATACACATAAAAAATTGTCACAATTTTTATTGTTTTGTTTAATTGCAAACAAGTGGGCGTTGGGTTGCATTGTTGCTGTTCCGAGGTGATGGTGGTGGTAGTGGTGGTGGTTGTGGTGTTGTTGGTGACGCACTTGAAAATTGTAACAGCAATGAAAAAAAGGAAAAACAAAAATGATAAATGATTATGCGCACTTAACCCCTTGTCAAGCCCCGCGCAGCTGTTGGGTTTTCCATGTCGATGCGTAACCCAACTTAAAATCAAAGCCAATGCCGGCCCAAGTCACAGTTGTTTAATTTTTTTGTGGTGCTGGGTGGTGGGGTGGCTTGGGCGCACTTACAGCCACGAAAACGTAATAAAACCGTGCGTCTAGCTGCACATCATGTAAATCATGTCAAGGAGCGAGTGGCGCAAAATATTTTGTAGACACTCCAAATGAAGCGTAGACAACAGCAACTGCAGCAACAGCAGCAGCAGCAGCAACAACTGCAGCAGGTCACAAATGAGCATCCTGGCCCAACAACACACACACACGGCTGCTGATCGCAATCACCCAAAGGTAGCCAAGGCAGCCCGGACAACAGTCCATGCCCAGCTTGGGGCAGCAGGGCGTCGCTGGCGTGAACGTGCAAACATGTTGCACATGAGAGAAGCTGCCGCTAAAGTACTTGTACTTGTCATATTGTTATGGATTTATGGCAACACGAACAGCGCCATAAAAATGACATATGCACGTGCATGCATTTTCTTCTTCCTCTTCTTTTTTTTTTGGGTATTTGTTTTTGCGACGCGGTTGCAGTTGCACATGTTCGCGCTTGCCATGTTGCATCAAGTTGTTTGGCAATGCGAGCACGCGCACACTTAAAGCAAATATAACCAATAATTTTGTACCTAACTCAAGTACAAACGTTGTCAAATTGGGGCCTATGTGAAAGTTTCTTAATTTCAGTGGAAAGTTTCTATCTGAAGATTGTTTTTCTTTGTGCAATTTCAAAATTCATAGGTACAAGACTCAAATACACTCAGAAAATTTATTAAAAGCAACCAGTATTGTTTACATATATTGAGTCAGAAATATGTGGAAAATTATTATTTTTAAAAAATGACACTTGAAAAAATTAAAAATTTAAAAAAAAAATTATTTCAAACACAAATTTTATTTAAATACCGAACAAATCTATATGTCAGGTTATATCCAAATTGGTAAACATATTGAAAATCGGTTCAATTTTGGCAAAGTTATGGGACATTTTTCAAACACAAATTAAATTTAAATACACAAACAATCTAGAGGTCAAGTTGACATAAATGTAAATATCTTGAAAATCGGTTTAGTTTTCACAAAATTTGTGAATCATTCTATAATGAATTAAAATGCATTCAGAGCAAAAATTGCGACATGGTTGTGGTAGCTAGCACCATTTTCAGACTAGATAATACATTTATTTTTTAAATAATAATAATAATAATAATAATAATAATTGTTTATGAATTCAATACATCTCTTACTTGGATTTTGAACTGCATTTCTCTAAGTGCATTTGAGTTAAACTTCCTTGCTGTAGTGGTTGCGATCCTGATGCCACATCAACCCCCTCGACGGAACGCTAATTATCCGCCTTTGTTCGTGTTATAATTTCAAGCGTATGAAACATGTTTGCCTTACTGATTTGTAATTGAATTTTCGTTTAGATTTTAGGGGCGCTTCCTCGAGCTGACAATGGTGGAGGGTTGGGTTAAATGAGGCGTACGCCGATCGTTCTGATGAACTGATATGATATGATATGATATGATGGTGTCTCTGTGTCGCCTTTTGTTGACTGCAACAGTTGTGCGGTTCACAGCGATACAAGTGCGGGGTGCAGTGAGTGCAGCCGCTGCGGCTGCGGTTGCGAGGTGGTGCAAATTGCTGGATCAGGTGGTTTTTTTTTTTTTTGATGAATGATGCCGTCTACTTGAAAATTATTAGGGTGGGTCATATATAGAGCAGTCAGAATGTAAGCTAACATTTGTTCCACAATTTGTGATATATATCTATTATCTTCTAGATTTACTACCTACCTAAATCATTGGTTTTAACGAAATTAAAATGAAATTCGTAAATGCTGTCCCTAAAGTTATATAATATATATTTT
The DNA here is from genome assembly GCA_004149465.1 of Drosophila nigromelanica. Classification (NCBI taxonomy): domain Eukaryota; kingdom Metazoa; phylum Arthropoda; class Insecta; order Diptera; family Drosophilidae; genus Drosophila; species Drosophila nigromelanica. Next base: position 175,875 of record SCDS01000087.1, on the reverse strand, counting down.
ATTTATATGTGCATATTGTGAATTTAAATAATTTGTATTCTGCTTTGATCAGCTTAAATTTGATTTTATTTGATTACCTGGTTCACAACCAAGAAAGTTGATTCGGTTCGTTGAAATACATCTTTTAATATATTTATATTTAATTACATCTATATCTACAACAATATTTATACCAAAACTTTATATATAAAAAATATCTATATCTGTTTTCTTTATTTTTCTTTATATGTAACTATATTCATATAGCTAGATAAATAGTGTCAGTCAACCACACAAAGTACCTACCGGAATACTAAAATATGGCGCATAAATCCGTAAGACCAACAGACGGCAATGAAAAGGTTCATAAACAACTAACCTCAGGCAATGTTTTTCTTTTGCAGGCCCTTCTGTCTGGCCGCCTGCCGTTCCGCCCGCCAGCCTACTGTTGCTTTCCAACTTAACCACATAGTTAAACGCCCTCAGCCGCAACTGCAGCCGCAGAAGCAGCAGAAACAAATTCGGGTGATAAATGCTTGGCTATCAGATATCCTGTTGTTTTTATTGGAATATTTATACTCAACTTTGGGCGCATTGAAAATGATAAGAAAACCTTTTTTAAATAGAGCACTCTTATTATATATATTTTTAATATGTTTAATTAAAATCAAAATTCTTAAATTTCTTATATTTACCATTTAAATTATTTATTAAAAGCTACTGCAAATCCGTCGGAAGTTTTAAAATAAATAATATCTATTAAAATGTCTTAAATATTTGGCATACATATATGATATTATATATAGCTACCCTCTTTATCAGTAATATAGGGTATAAAGCCACTGCAATTGCCAAACACTTGAAAAGTCTGTCATAAAATTTGAGTGGTGCAAAACCAACAACTGGTTGCAATGAAATTGCCAACATATTTGACTGTTTGCCTAATGAGCCCAAGCCCAAGCTGGGGTTGCTCGAAAGGTCGCCAAATCTTGTTACTCCGCCTAGTGCAGGGTGGGTGGGTTTTTGTTGTGTTTGCCTTGGTGGTTGTTGTTCGCACTTGTAGCACGCTGTAAATTTGTAGGGCGCGTTTAATTGTGGTGCGACCTACGCAGTTTTGATTACTCAATATGTTTGATTTCGGGATTTATGGCGTGTGCCACGAAATGTTTCGAGTGGCCACTTGGGCAGCTGTCAATGTCGGTTGAAAATCTGTGCATGTGCTCACAAAAAATAAAGAAAAATGTATATATGTAAGTAAACATAGTATTTAAAGCTGAACAAAAAAAACTGAAAGCTAATTTCAACAAAGAAATGCCATTAAAGCGCGTCCAACGCAAAGTAAATAGCCAAAAAAAAGTAAATAAAAAACAAAAAGACACCTGTAGACAGCAAGGTAGTTGTTGTACGCGTCTGTCTGTCCAGCTAGCTATTATTAGCTGTAAAACAAAAACAATGTAAGCCACACAGAAACAGCTACAAGAGAACAACAATAACGATAACACCAACAACAACAACTAGCGGCTGCCACACTAGAGTGCAAAACTAATCCCTGGAGTCTGCCGCCAACTGGCCGCAACGAGAGCCACCAACGCAAAAGGTGTTGTTGCTGTCATTGTCGTTGTTGTTGCTGGCTGTTGTCGTTGGCGTTGTTGTTCGTCGCCTTTTAGCCAATTTTGATATAACTGAAAGCGTCAATTATACGTGAAATTTATGATGCCGTGTGAAGAATAACACCAACTTGCAACATATTTGGACAGCGTTGTTGTTGCTGTTGATGTTGGACAATTGTCGCTCTGGGATTTCGTAGATATGCTGTTGATAATGGTCATTGTGGTGCAGTTTCTCTCACTGCAAAAGATGACAAAGGCGCACAACCAATGCCGCACAACGTTTCAAGTTTGCTATTTGGCATGTATGTGGTACGCCCACCGCAGAGGAACAGCAACAGCAACAGCGGCTAGTCGCAATGGCTAGAGAAGACATTTTGGGCACACACCAAGTCAATTTGTTTTATCTATTGTCGAACAAGAGTCATGTCACAACGGCACAATAAGATTTAGTATGTGTTGTTGTTGTTGTTGCAGTTGCTCTAGCTGAGACTGTTGCTAGTTGCAGCTAGCAGCAACAATGGTGCGGCAGAGCAAATCAGCGACATGATTCGATATTTAGATATGCGCGCTAAGAAATATGAGCCGCTAACAACACGGCAACAGCAACAGCAACAGCAACAACAATAGCAATAACAACAAAAGATGCTGCCGCGTTGTTGTCGCTTGTCTGTTGGCTGTTGCCTGTTGCCTGTTGGCTGGCTGCATGTAATTGCCAAGTTTGTTGCTTAAGTCTTTTGTTTTGGACAGCCACAAACAAAACCGGCACATCGATAGCCAAGAGTTGCATTTAAATTTGATTTATACACACTCGCATTACATATAATTGGGAAGAGTCGCCGTACTGTCTGCAGCAGTAGCAGCAGCCAAGAGCTGATCATAATTGGCTGCGCTCCACCCAAAAATGGGCAACACAAATCATAAGCGCATGTGGGCGGCCACTGTGCGAACCATTTTTATATCATATTTTCCAGGTGTTAATTGTGCGCCTGCAGCAATGCAACTGTTGAGGAAGCCGCGACGTGCGCTGGCCATAAAACGCTAATGAAACGCAACTGCAGGCAATTGCAGACGCGTCTGTGCGGCATTTTAACTAGATCTGGAGCAGACGCGGCACAGTGGCCGCCAAGCGTTTATAAACATAATTAAGTTGAAATCATAAAAAGCAGCAACAACACACACGCATGCGTGTAGGCAGCCCGTCGACGCAGCAGCCGAGCGGCAACGACTTGCACTTCGGTACGAGGCGACTCCATTAACAAGTCAGAAGCGCAGACCGCAGGCAACGATCGGGCGGCCAATCAGCGTGCGGCTGAAGAGCGTGTCGCAAAGAGCGCGCGTCGAGCGAAACCGGTTGATGGACTAAGAGAGCCGTTCGACTAAGCTCAACTGGGAACATGCCCAGCGGCAATGCCAGTCGCCAGTTTGGCCGTCAGTCGCAACTTGACGCCTGAAGCGCACGCAAGCAGCGAGCGGAAATTGACGTCGCAACGCGGACAAGATCTCGATATCGAATCGAATTCGGATTCGAAACAGTGGCCAGCTTTGGCATTCGCCGGTTCGTAACAATTTTTGGTGGGTGCTGCTGTTAGAGTGACACTCTCTCTCCCTCTCTCTCGCGCTCTCTGAGCTTAGCGCTCTCGCATGAGTTGCTCCGCCCCGTGTGGTGGCTGTGGCTGCAGGGTAAGAACCGCCGCAGGACTCGCTTAAATGCGGCCACGCGATGTGTTTTAGTCGAGCGACGTGCGTCAAGCGGTGATGAGCAGTTTTGCAGCAGTGCAAACGGTAAACGCTAAATGCCAATTGGATTATGTGCTATCAATATCTATATGTATACGTATATTTGTACATACACAACAGTAATCAATGAAAATGATGTGAAAGTGTTAAATGTATTACAATTAAATTGAATTGCTTGCTGATTACAACAAATGACGGCAAAGCAGAAAGCCAACAAGTAATCATCTTAATAACAATAGCGGCAAAGTACAACAACAGAGTGAATACAAATCACAACAACAACTCAATCGACAGCCAAATAATTGATGTGTGTGTGTGTGTGTGAATTTATATAAATTTATAAATGTTTTTATACTCTTCTGTCGATTTAACTTAACATAAATCAAAGCAACAAAAATCTTGACTCAGCGTGAGATTCTTTGTGAAGTTGAAAAAAAAATGAAGTAAAAAACGGAAATAGCGCTCAATTACGCGTACGCAAACACAAACCTACAAACATACAAGTTCCAACAATAAATTTGTTAATAAAAGCGCTAAAGTAAAAGTGCAAACAATGCGAATATTTTACTGTGCCCCCACACATCCCTCACTAGAGTCCACAATATAGCCCACAATATATAGTTCATTGATAACGCAGACTCACCCACACATCGCCACACACACAACAAAAAAAAAAAATAAAATAAAAACTCAAACGAAATGGAATCGAAACATGTCGAGTGAAAGAAATGAAAGAAAATAACAGCACAATAAATAACGAATATATATACATATAGTATATGGTATAGACTGTGTAAATAGCACATAATGCATGATAACAACAACAATTCAATATACGAAACAGTGATAATGGAGAGACACGAGAACAGATCGGGGGCAATGCTTACATACGAGTTGACAATAAGAAAATATGAGAGCTGCAAAGAGCGAGGGGGAGTCAAGGGGAAGTAAGAGGAAGTGAGAGCGCGCGCGCTTTAGCTATCATTTAGAATTTCTACTTAAAAGTGTAAACGACATATAAGTACTTGGGCTTTTATAATTAGCTGATATAAGCAGAAGTAAACAATATTTGTACTAAATCGAGCTCAAACTCAGTTTAAGTTTTGGTTCAAGATTTGTTTCGCATTATTCTTCCCAGTTTTAAATGTAACAATTAACTTTTTACTTAAAACAATAAAAACACATTGGCCAGCTTAATTAGATCACTAATTTAAAAAAGTATTAATAATTATATTAAAAGCCTTAAGCCCAAGTTATTTATGCCTTGAAAACCTAAGCTTCTCTTTGATTTAATTTGAATAATAAACTTTCTTCCAAATTAATACTTTCTAGCACAGAAGTGCTCTAATATTTCTGTTTAAAAATCAAGAATTTGGATTGCCTTTTCTAATCTTACATAAAATAGAGAAAAATATTAGTTCATTTTCGAAAAGATTGTTTTGGGCAATTGTTACTGTTCATTTTGAAATTCTTGGTTCAAATCGGCTGGTTTCAAACCCGTTTCAGCAGCCTTGATACTCAGTGTTTCAGTTGTTTGCATATTTCATTTCCCTCTCATTGCAACTTCAATTGCGCCAATTGTCAAGTGCACCCTTTGGTCCACTTCCGGTCGGGCCTGCCGCGGCTCTCACACAGTGGCCGCAGCAGCCGAGCAAATGCACAAATTTCAGTCAAAGTCAACGACTTCCGAGTAAGTGAGAGGGCGAGGGCAAGGCAAGCAGTGAGAGGAAGCATAGCAAATTACTTAATTAAATGGACAATTAACACCCGATCGACATGAGGCGCTTGCCGCAGGAACAGGGGGAATAAATGGCACAGGCCAAGACCATTGGCAGAAGAAGCGTGAGCGGGAGGCGAGGTAGGGGCAGCAATGAGTAATGTGGGCAAGAGTGAAAATATCTGTAAATTAATATGCGCACAAGATGCAAATTGCTTGTGGCCAAAGACACGGCAGCAACTGCAGAAGCAGCAGCAACACCAGCAGCAGCAGCAGCAACTTGCAGCAACTGCCACAGCAGCTGCAGCAGCGTTAAATTAACATAAATTGAATTGCATTTGCATTTGCTGCACGTTGTGCCGCTTTGCGGTTGCTGCGGTTGCGCAGGCAAAAGCAAATGTTGCTGCGCTTCGCTGGCAGCACTTGTTGCAGCAACAATAACAACAACAACAAGAACAGCAGCAACAACAAATGCGTGTCAATTAGCGTTGATGATGCGTGCTTAAAAGCAATGAGAAATGGATTTTACAGGCACTTGTCAGTGTGTTTCAATTCCATTTTGTTTGACAATTGCTTTAGCAACAACAGCAACAGCAACAACAACAACAATAATAATATCAATAACAACAGCACCAACAATAACAACAGCATATCAAGTGGAAGTGTAAAGTGTATAGAAAACGAATGAGAAATAAATACAAAAAAAATTATACATAATGTGTAATAAGCAATAATAAAAGTTCGTGATAACAACATTAACAACACAACAAAATGCGCTGACAACAACGTTACAAATACGAAAAGATATAAATATATATAAAGAAATGGTAACTGAGTATGGGCTAATTAATGATCACTTTGTGTGCGTTACTTGTGCCAAATAGTTGTGGGTAAAAAAATAACAACCAGCAGCAGCAGCAGCAAAAGGAACTTAACCAGCATCGTCTGCAACAGCAGGCGGCAGCACGTTGAAAAACGCGCACAGAATGTACAAAATGTTTAGAAAACATTTTCGCCGAAAATCAACAAAAGGCAATACGACAACAACGACAACAACAGAAACAATAACAACAACAATAACAACGACAACTGGCAGCCTGAGAATGTCTGTAACGAGTCAAAGGCAAAGGCAACGGCCGGCAACAGCGCTGCGATCCACGCTGATCAACGATTGTCGATCATTAAAGTCTGCCTGCAACTTAATTGCTTTAATTTTAATATTGTTAGTCCATAAGGTAAGCAAAACACAAACAAAAATGGTTCACATGCAAAAAATACACACACACAAAAAACAAAACAACTTTAGTCCAAATATGCGGGTGTTGCTTTACTTTGTGTTGAATTCTCGTTAGCCAAAACACAGTTGATTAAAACTTGGTTGAGTGCCCCAGGCAACAACAATGCTTGTGTGTGTGTGTGCGGTGGGAATCGATTGAAGAGTGCGCTGAAGTTATAAAATTGCAAAAATGACAATGTCATTATTTAGATTGGAATTGCATATTACGTTTAATTGCCAAGTGCCAAGTAATTACGAAATATCATCAAGTTTTTAATAAAGTTAGAACAAAATTATGAATTTTTATCGTATCTTGCATCAAGTTTCAGAAAATTCAATTTCATTAAACCGAACTTCCAGTCCACAATAAATATTCCAATTAAAACGACTTTGTGTTAAAGAAAAATTGAATTTGTCTATGAATTCATTTATTTATTATGTTTGGCAGATATTATTTTCTGTAATATTTTTTTTAATAAAATGCCTAACATTTATTGGTCGTAGTCTTTATATACTTGTTAGCTATTTAAATTTTACTTGCTAAATACAATTTGAATAGCTGTCAATAAAAAAATGTACACAGAAATGAATTAATTAAACAGTATTTTTAACTTGCTTTATTAAGTGTTTAGAGCTTCTTCTAGCTTTAAATAAAAAATGTGTGTTAATTTTATATTATATTCAACTCGATTAAATTTTCTAAAATTTTTAGTATTGCTTTTACAACAGCTATAAAGCCATAAAGCTTATTAAGCCACCGCTTCTAGTTTGTAGCTGAAGAGGAATACTTGGATTTCTCTTCCTTAACACTTAATTTCTCTACCAAATGCAATACGCGATGCTAATCGGTAATGAATGCATATAAACCTGGATTTACATTACAAGCAATCTTTATAAATCGGTTAATCATTTGGGAACGGATACTCGGAACTGTTTAACTACAAGCAATAAGTATTTATCAAGGCATCGTTTGGTCTTTACAAATATTGTAACCTTGCCGCTGGCCCAGCTGGTTCCCACACGGTTCCAACGGTAGTCGTTGCCCACTTTTCATTGCTTTTTTTTTGTTTTAGGGGCGTAGACATCATAAAGTGTTATACAAAGTGCCTAAACATGTATTGAGATGCCAGCGGATGCCTGCGAGGCAATTAAACAGCAACGGTCAAAGATACATAAAATTAATCGCTTTGCCAGCGATCAGGAATACCTATATATACATATATATGAACAACACAAACAACAATTTGATTAATACGCGAGTAGCAGCCACAGCAGTGGCGGGCATTAGAATGCCCAGGCCTAAACCACAGCATAGGGCTATCAAATTGATTATACACATTTATCTGAGTCCCCGCGGCAACAACAACAGCAGCAGCGGCGGCAGCACTTGAGTGCATTGATTTCGGTTAAGACTCGCGATAAAAGTCGCCGGCGAATGAGAAATGGCTGCTTAAATGGGCATTCCACTAGTTGTGAAGGGGCGGGGCAAGGGCTAAGGGGGGCAACTGGAATTGGGAACCCTAAATTGGGGGCGCTGCAACTATTTAGTTCTTAATCAAGCAAATAAAAATTTTACATATTTTTTCTACACTGAAAACAACATAAATATTTTGTGCTTAAATTAAGAACTTAACTTGAGAATTCAATTTTATTTACGAAAACATTTTATAAGGTAATGCAACATTATCTAAATATGGAATACAGCACTTAATCTAACGACTTGTGTTTTTTTTAGAACAGTAATTTTTGTAATGAGTTTTTGGATTTAATTCAAGAAATTTGTTTCTATTAACGATCGATTATTACTTAAATCAGGCCACCCAAAAAGCTTGATTTTAAAATTTGAAAAACCAAACACAGTAAATAAAGTTCAGCGCGTACTTTGGCTAAAAACGTGATATTTCTCTGAGTGCATCAACGATTTATGGTCGCTTCCAAGAAACAGGCTTTACTGCCAACTAAATGCCTGCAGTGATTGCTGCTGCTGCTCAGTGATTGTCACTGGTCAGGGCGTATTAACCCAGTTTGCAGCTTCCAGCCAGGAACCATCACGAGTGACATGCGTTAAATGCTAAAGCCCCTCATAAGGCCTGACATTTATTGATCATAAGCTGCGTATTAAACTGGCAGCGACTGCGGTTGAGGCGGCAGCTAAAAAAGATATTTATAAAGATTTGTTTTCCCTTTTTTTTTTTGCCTTTCGAAAGTCCAACAAAATGAGTTGGCGAAACGGTTCGCAATGAGCTCCCACGATCGTTTTGTTTGAACAAGTTGTTGTTGTTGCTGTATGTTGTTGTTGGTATTTATCGCAACGATTTAAACATCAACAAAACGTTCCGCACTGCAGTTGCCACTCATTAGGGCGCAAAATTATTTTTAAAGGCGCCAGTTGATGAAAATATAATTACACGATGTTTAAAATGTTATTTCTCGTAAATTTTGCATTTAACTTTGTTAAGCTTTATTTAACTTCATTAACAACTGCATTTAAGTTACTTTTAATTTAGCACAAGACCCAAAATGTTTCCAAATGAAGTGAAATCTTAATACAGTTTTCGTAACCAACTTTTTTTTCACTTTTGCATATTTTACTGGAGACCTTTTTTATTTTCATACAAATTCCCGTCTTTTTCTTTTCCTACACATATGCATAAAAAGGTGTACAAATTTCAACAATTTTTATATTTAAATAGTCTTTACATAGGTATGAGTCATGCAGTTGTTTACTTACAATATTACATTTATAATATTTTTTGTCAAATCGGAAAAAACAGGAAAAATAAAAATGTATTAATACCCATTAAGACAAACAACTGAAACCTTCGGCATTCGCTCTAGGTAGTTTAATTAATTAAACATTACACGCGGATTTTTTGGCGCCGCATTACTAATCGTTTCAACCCATTGTTTGGTTCATCTTTTCATGGGCATTATCTAATCGAATTGCTTGCTTCGAAGTTTATCTCGAATATTAGCGCTTGATTGCGAGAAACTCCAATGTGGCAGCTGCACTTGCCACTGGCTGTTGGATCTCATGAATGAAAACGGGCCCAAAAGAAATGAGATAAATAAATAGTAAGAAGGCAAAACACACAGTTTATATATATATATAAATATATATAGATATATGTGTTGATATACAGGCAAACCGGTTCGTGAGATCCGATCGAAGAATCCAATCAACTTGCTGCTGGGGCACTGACCAAATGTGCAGCACAATGCGGCAAACAAAAGGCACAACTGAGAACTGAGAACTCAACTCAACTCAACTGAACGGAATCAAGGCAGGAGTGCGGCAAGTGCCAGGCATTGACTGCATTGATTGATCTATGGCATGATCAACAATGCGCCCGGCTGGCCGACAACTTTAACTTGAATATCAACACAGCGATAGCAACAAGAAGTTGGTTCTAACCAAGGCTGCTAGCCGAGCAGATACTCTGTAATTAGCTTTGGGTTGTCGTTACAGATATTTAATTCTATATTAACAAAACAGATAGCTTTAGATGTTACAAACGTAACGAAATGATTAAAAGACAAATCCAAAAATCGATATTTATCGATTCTGAGAGCATTGTTAAGCTCTTGAAATAGAAGATATTTGTTTCTGTCTATTGTATTTTTCTTTTTTTGATAGATATATAAATACACGGAGCGATTTGGTTTTTGTTCATATATTTTTGAACTCGAAAATATTTTCCTATTGTTACGTAGATATATATATATGTATATGTATATAGATATATGTAATAATTTATTATATACTTTCATACGCTGCTGTCTGTTACAAAAATCACAAAAACCGATTAAACTCGTTTTTCTTACACACATATTCAATGTGTACAGGGTAGAAAAAGAACAACCATTTCAGCTGCAACTTTAATGCTTAAGATTCTGTTTTTCTTTGTGTGGAGCCTTTTGTGCCGCACAGGTGCAGGCCGAGAAGTGCGTCTGGCCAAACTGCAACTGGCAACTGCCGTTAGCCAGGATAGGTCCAGCCTGGTGGAGTCGCGGCAGTCGCGGGACAGCCAGTGACAGGCCTAAGGCTAAATTGCAATTTATTTCTAATAAACTTATCAACGCTGCCAGCTACCTACCAAGAGTGGCCCAGCGGCCAAAACCAGCCAGCAACAACTTTGCCTTTGACAATAAATTAAGTGAAATATGAAACCATAAAAGTTGCTAACCAACTAAAAGTTTTCATTAGCATACATTTTTTTTGCCACGGCCAGGCGACTACTTGAAAGCTGGACTCTTGTAATGAACCCTAAACTACAAAGTTGATGACCACTGGAACAGAGCGGGGAGGGTGCTGGGGGGCCTGCATCAGCTAAATTATGAGTGGCCATTATGCAGAAATAGTTAAACTTTAATGCGCGATTTCTCAATGGATGCGCTATGAGTGCACTGAGCGAAAAAGCGCATATAAGAGTCAAAGGCGAAGAGAACTTTTAACATTGTGTACCTAAATTTTGAGACATATTACTTTACTGAATATTCTTTAATTGAGCATAGATCCTTATTTATATATATAATGATTCTAATTCAACCGAGACGAACTTTTTAACTTAAAATAAGCGTAGAATCTGTTTGATATAAAAAAATTTTTTATCAAAGTAATTTTAATTTGGTAACTGATTATTTCTCTAAGTGTATTAGTTTGCAAGTCGCAACGGGCAACTGGCAATCTAATGTGTTATTAATTTTATGGCAAATTTGGCTTATCGATAGGCTCTTGGTCCGCAAATAATGGCAACTGCTTCCACAGTTGGCCAGGCAGGCAAGTGGCAGCTCTCTCGGCTGTTGGCCAACAACAAAGGCATTCTAAATTATACAAGCCAGTTGGATATCTCGTTTGATTAAGTGACCTGAACCACAAAATAGCCAAACAATCTTGTGTACAGTTAAAGCGCTTTGTGTTTGAAAATATTTCTCATTATTTTCATGTTTCATTTGCTGGTAGATTTATCAAGACAGCAGCTCATGGTCTACGCTGTCCATTCCCGTTTCCAATCTGCGTCTGGCGCTCCTTTGATTTGACTACGAGAAGAAACAAAAATAAATTCATCCATTTTGAATTTCTTTCTCGTGTTTTTTAATTAAAACCTCTACCGTAGCCCAATCAGAGCGCCCTAGGTGGCTTATTAGTTTTTACAACAAGCGAACGAACTCTTGCGAACGTCGGCGGTGTTGAGCATATTATTTGATATTGGTACGCTTAGAGTGCTGCATGGGCAGGGGGCACCGTCTCCCAGGAGAGGGGAGCAGATTACGGTCTTCTACGCTTATTCAGCTTATGGCTTCGTTATGGCCCGTGATTGATTTGAACGATTCGAAATTTGTGTTTACATGTTTTTCTTTCCTTTTTGGTTTTTTTTTTGCTGTGTGTTGTTTTTTTTTTTGTATGTTTTGGTTGCGGCTTATTACTGATGATGTACCTTTCGATTTTTACAGATATCCGCAGCTGGTAACTTCGAGCTGGAAATATTAGAAATCTCAAATACCAATAGCCATCTGCTAAGCGGCTACTGCTGCGGTGTACCCACAGAACTGCGAGCTACCAAAACGATGGGTAAGTTACGCCCATCCTAAAATAAATATACTCAATTATCATATAATAAACTCGTAAGTTAATATGTTTTAAAAATTGTTGCATAACTGACACACATTTTTATCTGGCATACATATATATATTTAATATATATAATACATATACATATATATGTTTCTTTTTAATATTCTCTTATCTCTGTATAATTCTCTTACTGTGCTCAAGGTCATACATATATGTTAGTATGCGGCTATTTATCAGGCAGCTTAAGTTTTTTTTTGTTTCCGAGTAGACAGTGCAATTTATTTTGGCTTTGAAGTTTTGAAATCATATTTTTAGTTTGCCCAAAAAATGGCTGAAAAAAAGAAAAACTTAAGTTAATAAATGTCCATATTTGCTATAGTATTTCCATCGAATATGTGTTTTTTAAATTATGCTAATAAAAAAAAAAAATAAAAAAATGAATTTAATTTAGACATGACAAAATTATTGAATATTTTTTATAATTATTGGTATTATTAGTACAACAGTTTAGCATTTGGCTAAGAAAATACAAAATCCCTTTAACTTGGGTATCATATTATATATAAATCGATTTATTTAATCGATATTCCCATTTTCTTATCTTTATCGACCACATACAACAAAATTCTCTAAACAATTTGTATATTCTTTTTTTGTCAACTTTTTAGGCTGTTCGCCGTGCACAACGGCATTCAGGTTGTGCCTAAAGGAGTATCAGACCACGGAACAAGGCGCCAGCATATCGACGGGCTGTTCATTTGGCAACTCCACAACAAAGATACTTGGCGGCTCGAGCTTTGTGCTCAGCGATCCGGGCGTGGGTGCCATTGTGTTGCCCTTCACATTTCGTTGGACGGTAAGTTGTTGTTGTCGCTCTTCTTCTACTTCGCGTTGTTGTTGCTGAGCATCGAAACGAAACCAAAACCCCTTCACGACCCCTACTTCCCCGCCTTGTATAACAAACGCAAAGCACACTTTTGGCACGAGCTGGCGCATTGATAGAACCCACTGGAACCCACTGACGATAACCGCTGACGGAGGGCGTCATCGCGAAGTTTCTAGCGATAAACGCGAGCGCTGGCAACCGTTCGTGGCAATTGCAGCGCTGATAAGCGCTTGGGGCAAGTGCGCGCCAGTAGTCTATTGCTGCTACGAATCTCCGTAGAGTGTATCGCAGTTTCCGGTAAACAAAGAAACACCAAATAAAAAACTTGAGCTTATAAAAAAGAAAAGAGATGATATATGTACTTATTATAGAGCCGCTTGCGTGGGCTGCTATTTGTGGTATTAAAGTCGTCCGAGCTGGCATAAATGTTGACTCATGTTTGTTACCCAAAAACCTTTGATACAAATGCTTTTGCTATATATCTATACTAACCTATGTATGTGGCAAATAAATCACGATCTGCTGACTCTAGAAAAAGCCGCCTTCTCGTTGCGGTAGCCGCATATAAAAAGCAATTAAAATTATGTTTTATTTTCCTTTTTTTATTTTTTTTTTTAGATATTTTTTAAGCCTCTTTCAGCAGGGCCTTCACCCTCGTCTTAGATTCTGGGCCTGGCATTAATTAAGTGCGCATAATGCGGGCTTTTGACTGCTAAAACGTGGCATATTTTTGTTTTTCGACTGTTCTGGTTCCGTCGCGGTATAAAACAGAAAAGAAGTATTTACCAGAGGCAGCTGCCTTGCAGTCGAACAGTCAGCAGCGAATGTAACCGGGCTGGGCGTAGCTGCCAGTTGAATTTTATTTAATTTTTTATATACCCTGTACACATTGCACACTAATAAAACGGGGGGCATATGGCAGCTGTGCAAATTGTAGATTTTGGAATAACTTACAAAGTATATACAAATACTGATCAGTATCAGTATCAAGAGTCAAGCACCTTTAGACATTTTCTAATGTCTGTCCGTTCGTCTGTCTAAAATTATAAGAGTGAGAGATTTGAAATTTATCAATTTATAAATAACTTTAATAATAATGAAATAATGCAGCCTAAGCATCTATGCAATTACAGAGTAACTACATATTGTGCATTTTCAGCAGAGAACTCTTGATTTTTTATATTGTTAGTTAAATGTATTCCTATTTTGATGTTGTTGCTTTTTGCCTTCTTTTAAAAGAAACGGCAATGTTTTGGTAATGTACAAACACAAAACTAACTTGGTTAACAATTACACGCCTTCGTCGACACCGCCAACTAATTCAGCTGCTGGCCATAAGCCGAACGTCAACTGCGACGCCGGCAGCGACGTCGGCATGCGCATGCCGCGCCGCGTCGTTTACATTAAGCGACTCGCCGAGTTGCTTATGGCCGATGCCTGATGGCTGATGGCTTTAGGGAGCCGGCGCGCATGCGTCAGAGAGTCGGCTCTGGGGGGGCTTGTTCTGGGTTCTGCGAGTCCAAGTCCGAGTTCGAGTTTGAGTCTGAGTTTGAGTCTGAATCTAAGTTGGTGCCGGCGCAGTGTCGTGGTCGTGGCCTGAAGTGCGGACAACCTGTTTCGTGGGAACATTACCTTGTCGCGCTTGTCGCTTGCCCGATGGCGATACGTTACGCTTCGCTATGGTTTCGCTTTAATCTTGGCCTGACTGTGCCTGCCTGCAGCTCTCACATATGTGTGCCTGTGTGTGAGTGTGTGTGTGTGTGTGTGTGCCTTATACTCGACTCTGTGCTGGAAAATGTTTGCCCTGCCGTTCGACGTTCGGCATTGGCGAATTCTGCATACAAACGGCGATATATGAACAGGCGCGCAGAGACAATCTCAAGAAGCCTTTCACAAAATCACGAAATCTTCAAAAATCAAGCTGCCGATATAAGCGAGTTGTTACTTTAGTTGTTGTTGTTGTTGTCTCTGTTGGATGCGTCGCAATTGTCCCACTTTTTATTGAATGACTTTTTTTTATTTGGGGGCTTCGACTGAGTTGATTGAGTGAATGGCACGTTAAAACTTATAAACATGACTTATGAAATACTTCAAACACTTGGAACAAGTTGAAGCAGCAGCAGCTACACAACATCACAACATCATCAACATCATCAACAGCAGACCCCCCTCCCTCAATGGAGCTTCAATGTAACTGTCAAATATAAACTCCAACAGGCCCATCGAACATGGAAAAAATATATACATACTTTATGAATTTCACTTGACAATATTTTCAACTGTTTGTTGAAGTGAGCGTGCGCAACCATCAAAATTCTCAAGAGGAATTTGCTGCTCTTGCTCCACTTTTAAACATACGTACATAAATAAATATACATATGTATATGTACGCTTCAGCTAGATGAATGGCATTCCCATTGCTGCCCAGAGACCATTTTCAGCTGCAAGCCCCCACATGTGGGGCTATATTTGGAGTTAAAAGAAAAGAAAAAAAATCTCTACTCAAAAGCTTTCGTTTGTGGTACATAAATGGTCCAATGTCATTGATAAAAAAACCCCTTTGGTATGAAAGTGGGCAGGCTATTTGTCCACCTCAGCTGTTGTTGTTGTTGTTGTCGTTCTTAACTGCCAAGTATGGTCCGGCTTCTTGACAGTTTGTAAACATTTCAGTGGCCAATTGAAAGCTCAATGATGGTGTCTTGATTGCTACTTGATTTTGGTTTTGGCAAGCATTGATCTTTGGATATTAAGGTGAAAATGTATGTTTATTTATAGATGCGATTTTGTTAAATAAAAACTCATTCTGTATTTTAAGAGATTTACTATGCGCTTGACATAAGTTTGTACAAAATTAGAATGAATCATTCAATTCATCCTAATATTTAATAAACTTGTTTAAAATATCAAATTTTGGGATTAATCATAGTAAAAATAGGTGAATATACTTATTTAGTATATACACATTTTATTTTAATTTTAAATGTTTAATATACTAAATGTGGGATTAAACGTTCTAAATATAATAAAAAATATGATAAATTACAAACTAAGCAACAATTTTCATTATCGATGAATTCTCTAAAATGTTAGGCATTATTCCGTTTGATAGTATAATGTGTAGCCGCTATAGGAACGATATGTTTAGAATATAAATATATATTGCAAATCTAAAAATTGTCTGCAAGAGTAATTTTTAATTAGTGTGCCTCATATCTGCATATCACATAAATATCAGAGAACTTTATATATAGTAACCTCCCCCTCCATTGTGACACAAGTGACAGTTGGTCTCATTGGCGCGTGTCCGTTGGCGGAAAATTGAAATCCGAAACCAATTCAACGCCATTTTCAATTGAAAAACTTCCGGCTGGCCGTGCGTGCTGCCAAGTCAAGATTTTGTTTTTTCTGTTTTGGCATGCGCCCGCGCAGAAGAGCGACAGATCTGAAATGATGACAGCGGGAAATTGAATGGAAATTCGAGCTGTGGGCAGCAGCAACAACAATTGCTGGATGGATTTTGACAAACTGTGTCAAGTTGCAACAACAACAACAACAACAACAGCTGAACTGTTGTAATTAGCCAATGTCTGCTTTGGACTGATTTAGGGTCGCGTCGCCGGACCAATTACATGGGAACAGGCCCAGCCGAATCGCCGCCTCCTTCGATTGCTAAATGAGCATTTCCTGGCATCCAGCGGCGCAGACGACAACGTCGCCGTCGTCGACGACGTTTAATTGCTTTTTGCGCCACGAGAAATCTTCTGCTGCAGCTCAGAGTTGCCCAGTTGCCCAGTTCCTCAGCTCCTCATTTGCCGGTTGTCCAGTTGTTCAGTTGGCAATTACGACAACAGAAAACAGCGAGTCTTCAATTTTTATGCGCACATGCAGCAACAACTTAGAATGTTGCAGACGTGTGCACACGACTCTGCGATACTCTGTTCCGATTTAAAAAAAATAATAAAAAACGATTCTTCATTTTACGGTATGAAACAGAAACAGTTTTTGAGTCGAACTTAATAGAAGATCAGGAGTCGGCTTTCTTGTATCTACATGAAAAAACATGAAGGACTTTTTAGCTTAATTGAGTACAGGCATTAGCTTTGCTGTTAAATTTTTATCTCGAGAACAAAATTGTTACTTCAGGAATATTTTTATTGTCGAAATCAATATGCTTTATTTAAATGATAGAGTATTCGCAAAAAATTTGTTTACTTCGGCCAATTGCAGAGAATGCCTCGCACTGTTAACTGTGGCCTGAGCGAGCATGCCAAGCCATTCCCCTTGCTCTGGCCATTGTTTAGAAAGTTTGCTTTGCTTTCGTTGTTGTTTTTGTTTTTGCGTGAAATTAAAGTGTTTGTTTGTGCATTTGTGCATTTGTTGTCTGGCCGTTTTGTTTGTTCGCCTTTTCGGTCGTTGTCTTCATTTGCATCGGTGCTGGCAACTGAAGATTAAACTGTCCATTAGCGTCAACACTGAGCCGAGACGAAAGCCAAACAAAGCTGTGACCACCTGCTTCCCCCACCCCCTCGCAGCATCGAGCTAATGATGCTTCGTTTTTCTGATTTTTCTTTTTCTTATACTTCTTTTCTTCTTTCTGCAACGTTCAATTACAGAAGTCGTTTACGCTGATACTCCAGGCGTTGGACATGTACAACACATCCTATCCAGGTAAGTGCGGTAGCAAATGCCATGCCCGTTTCTTGTTATTGTTGGGCTGTTGTTGTTGTTGTTGTTGCTGGTCGTGTGTTGTGCACACCATTTGGCTTAATTAGCACAGCAAACGCAGCCCATAACAATAAGAGCCAACAACAGCAACATCAACCCAATTGAGCGCGAAATGTTGTCAGCCATGTCTAAAGCTTTGCCTATTCCCCAACAATCTATTCAACAAAAAAACCTGACAACTCCTGTGGAACGCCAACGTTGATGCCACCATCGTCGTTGTGGCTGTCGCCAACAATTGTCATTGCCATGCTAAAAAAAACAAAAAAAACTAACACGAATCCCCACAATGCCAAAATGCAGATGCGGAAAGGTTAATTGAAGAAACATCATACTCGGGCGTGATACTGCCGTCGCCGGAGTGGAAGACCCTGGACCATATTGGCCGCAACGCGCGCATCACCTATCGCGTCCGGGTGCAATGCGCCGTTACCTACTACAACACGACCTGCACGACCTTCTGCCGGCCGCGCGACGATCAGTTTGGCCACTACGCCTGTGGCTCGGAGGGTCAGAAGCTCTGTCTGAATGGCTGGCAGGGCGACAACTGTGAGGAGGCCATTTGCAAGCCCGGCTGTGATCCCATACATGGCAAATGTGATCGACCCGGTGAATGCGAGTAAGTACTCAACATTGTAATTATCGTACTCCCCTTTCTCCCCCCTCCCCTCTTGCTCCTTTGCGCCGTTAACGATGTGATTATGACACTTTTTTGCGGCTGCGTGTTTCGAACCACTTTGGGGCGCTTAATGGCCTGGCCCCCTTGGGGCAGATAGCTAGCCATAATGTTGACCAGCCACAGACACAGCTACAGCTACAAACACAAATACAAATACAGACACAGTTATAATGGCTGCATTTCTTTTTATAGCACGATCAAACATAGAGAGAAATGGGGTTCTTTGGGTGGCTTTTTTTTGCCGCTCAACCAACAATCACAATAATCCCAGCGGATGTGTAAATAGTTGTCAAGCTCATGTACCACATTCATAGTTGGGAAAGTTACTTATGCATCAATTTTTGCAATGCTCGCCAGCTGACAGACATGTGAAAAATAAACCAAAAAAGCATATTTTCAGCTATAACTGGTGGTTAAGTACAATATGGGATTATATTAGGAAAGCAATGTGGACAATGTTTTGCATTGATTTAAATGAAAGGCAAACAAATATATTTATATCATTATAATCATTTGTAACATTATATTACCCCGTTAAGGTGCCTCAATAACTGTGTTAAAACAAAGACAATAATAATTTTCCAGCACCTATGCTAATATAGCAAACGATAACGTTCAATGCTTTGAAATAATAAACTAAATATATTTATAACTTTTGAGTATTAGTTAGTTTTTGCAGAGTTTAGGCGAAGAAGAGCTTTCTGTTAGTCAGAATCGATTATTCGATACTTAAAAACAAAAAACAAGCAGACCTTAAATATACAACATAAATTAAGTGCTTTGTAAAAACGTTCATGACACTAAACCGAACTGGCCCCTAAAACAATTTCAAAATTGCCCACAAGGTATTTCGACGCTCCATAATAAAATCTAGCAGGCTATCGCTATGAAGTTGTAAGCAGCTATAATCTGCAATCAACAGCCATCGATGTTGCACTTTCCAGTGCAATTCTCCAAACATTGCAACAGTCTGATCCGGCGGGGGGCTCTGCGCTCTTGGCTGCTAATCAAACACCCGCACGATGGCCAATGCTACACTGCACTGCATTGCATTGGCCCCTCGCTGCCACCCCCGCCCCCTGCCCGGGGCCATCTTCAAGTGCTCGTGGCCGCCAAGTGAATGGTCATGCCCGCTGCCAGAACACAACATGAACGGTTTGCCGAGCCGTGGCGGGTTTGGCAGTTGCAGCCGCAGGCGGCAGCAGCACGAAAAAACGTTTGTGGTTTTGTTGAATTGTTGTTGTAGTTGTAGTTGCTTTTGTTGTTGTTGTTGTTGCGCTTGTTGTTGCCGTTGTTAATGTTTGAGCGTAACACAGAATACGTGAGCCAGCGGCCATGATTGCATTTCTCAGCCAAACAGCCAGATGCGCCCGTCCGTCAGTCAGCTAACTCCCCGAACCCTGCCGCCCGGCCACCCCGCTGCCATCGGGCTCGTTGAGACCGCCTTGGCATTGGGTCCTGATTCTAAATAGCAATAATTAGCGTGGCCTAGAAACCATCAAAAAACCAGTCAAATGTTGCAACAACTTGCGGCAGATATCCGCCGCGCATAGATTCATTTTTTTCGCACAGCCTCGCCAACAGGCAACAACAACAACAACAAGAACAACAACGGCAACAACAATTATAAGCCAGAAGAAAAATTACTTTGCTGTTTGCACGTTGCTGGCCCATTTGCCGGCTCAGCGCGCTGCAATAGATTCGTTTACAGATAACAACTGGCTGCTGTTTTAATGAAATCATAAATTATAGACATCGAACAGCGTCGCCACGGTCCAAACGAAACCGTTTCCCTATCTCCGGCCACGTCAGGCCCGGCTTGTAGAGTTAGCACCTCGACTGACGGCCGGCAGTTGCCTTTTGCCTGTTGGCGGCGATAACTCGTTGGCCGGGCCAATTTAACTTTGATCCCTGCACTTTGGCGTGTTGCGGCGATAAAATCGCTGGCAACACAAAAATCCATTCGGGCCTGGTACTAGTGGAAATGGCCTATTCCCTGCTTTTCTGGCAGTTGCTGCCGCCAAGGCCAAAAGTTCAAAGTGACCCACTTCAGTGATTAGAAGATTCTGACGTGCGTTCTCATGCAAATTGTCATGTGCTGCATAAGTAACGTTATGCAACAGATAAATAGAACTTGTAATATTCTGGAGACTTGTAGATTTTTACTTGTACTCGTATACATTTAAAGGGTATTAGCTGTAGTCGATCTGGATGTGGCCAAACAAATTGAATAAATTCCATTTACGGAAATTAAACCAACATAACCTTATCCAATTTATAAAAAGTTTATAAAAATTTACAAAAATAAATAAACTTTTTGATTCTATGAGAGTCGCCTTAAAATACCGAAATCAAAATAAAGTCTTGTAACGATATCCTATATATATCGATCAAAGCTTAACCATAAGACAATCCAAACTTGATCAAAATTTGTTCTTTGTATAAATTTATTCAGTTTGCTTTTTTGTCTAACATATTATTATAAGAGAACTACAAATAATAAAACTCTATGCAAATAAATTTAATCTATTTTATCTGAATTGAAATTGTTCTAAGATTGCCTCAATTGATAATTTAAAATAATTTATTCATTCTTAATTCAGATTGCCACAGTTGAAATATTTCTTTGTGTCATGGTTTATTTAAAATTTGAACGTAGAAATGTATTCCCAATCCTTTACCTTAAATTGCCTGTTATGCCTGATTAAAGATTAAAATATAGATCAGCCTTGAAGACTAATCACATGCTCGTCTTTCCCATAATCTCCGCCAGATGTCGACCCGGCTGGCGTGGTCCCCTGTGCAACGAGTGCATGGTCTATCCGGGCTGCAAGCATGGCTCCTGTAATGGCAGCGCCTGGAAGTGCGTATGCGATACGAATTGGGGTGGCATATTATGCGATCAAGGTAAGCGACCCGAGTCGAGTGGCGTCCAGTGCTTTGGCAATTACCAGCCAGCCAACACCTGGTCCAGGTCCAGCGACATTGATAGCATCGATGCTGTATATTGAGTAAAAAAGTATCGCTTGGTTCTCTTCGCACAGATTTAAATTACTGTGGCACCCATGAACCCTGCAAGCATGGCGGCACCTGCGAAAACACCGCACCGGATCAATATCGCTGCACATGCGCCGAGGGACTCTCTGGCGAGCAGTGCGAAATTGTCGAACATCCATGCGCCACACAGCCCTGCCGCAACGGCGGCACATGCACGCTCAAGGTGAGTCCACAATTTATAGATATATTCGCAGTGCCATCAAATAATTTAATACGCCACGCCACATACATATATACATATATATAAATATATATATCCACTTGATTTCGGTTGTGCTTCGCAGCTAACGAATGCAACCAGGCCGTCAACATATCGCGCCATGCGTGGCATGAGCTCCTCCATGGGCAAGCCGATAAGCCGTCGGAATTCAATACGCAGCCTGGCGGGCCTGCTGCAGGAGACGCAGAATGCCAGCAGCAGCGGCAATGTCAGCGGCAGCGGGAGCAACGGGAGCGGCAGCAACTCCCAGCAGCAGCAGCAGCAGCTGCTGGCCGCAGAGTTCACTTGCGGCTGTGCGGCCGGCTGGACGGGACCGACATGTGAAATAAGTGAGTTTTGATTTAATTTTTCGCATTTGCCAGCGGGCTGCAGCACGCGATTAGCCACAGCCACAGCAAAAGCTGTAGCTACAACAACAATAACAACATCAACAATATTGTTGTTGCCACTCGATCATGCAATTGAGCACACACGGATTTGACTGTAGCGAAATGAAATGAAACGTAGCACGCACGCAGAGCCAATGTTTGTTGTTGTTGTTCTTGTTGTTGTTGTTGCCACGGTGGTCTGGTAAATTTGATTTTGCATTCCAATTGGAGCACGACCGAAGCACACATTCACCATCATTTCAACCATTTCAACCAGTGCAATAAGCTATAAGCTAATTAAGTTGCCGCTCTAAAATCAAAAGACTTAGGCAACGAACTTGCCGACCAACTAAAATGTTATGCTAATATATTGAAATAGCTTACAAAGCGAGCGCAAACGAAATATGTTCATGTGAGAAACTTTTTGACCTCAATCCGAAAAATAATTAAAAATAAAAATAGCCAGGCCAAGGGTCAAATATTGAGGGGTCCTTATCAGGGTTTCTGTTTCTTTCAATCAGCAAACAAACAAATAAGTTGCGTGCAGCGGAGGCTGGCGATTCCAGGCAACTGATAAGTCGCTGCACGCAGCTACCAATCCGCACGTCAGTTCATTGACTTTGGCCTGTGCGCGCTGTGGCAGCCACCTGTCGTTCGAAGGGTCCGTTCAGCGGAGCTCAACAGCAAAAACAACACATTTGCACTTGAGCTGCGGCTGCCAGCTTCTCATTCTGCCCGTTTCACAACATTTTGTGCTCTTCCGCAGATATCGACGAGTGCGCCGGCGGTCCCTGCGAGCATGGTGGCACTTGTGTCGATCTAATCGGCGGCTTTCGCTGCGAATGTCCGCCCGAGTGGCGCGGCGATGTCTGTCAGTTGGACGTGAACGAATGCGAGGCATCCTATGCGGCTGCCCTGCCAGCCAACACGCTGCTGACGACCACGGCCAGCGCGATTATTGGCAGCAATCTGAGCAGCTCGGCCGCGCTGCTGGCGGCGCTAACTAGCGCCGTGGCCGCCTCGAACTCGGCGGCCGTCCATGGACCGTGTATTAATGCGCGCGAATGCCTCAATCTGCCCGGCTCGTTCTCGTGCCTGTGTCTGGCGGGCTGGGGCGGCGCCACCTGTGCTGCGAATCTCGACGACTGTGTCGGCCAGTGCAAGAATGGCGCCAGCTGCATTGATCTGGTCAACGACTATCGATGCGCCTGCGCCGCTGGCTATACGGGCCGCGACTGCGAGACGGACATCGATGAGTGCGCCGCGTCCCCGTGTCGGAACGGCGGCGAGTGTGTGGACATGATCGGTAAATTCAATTGCATTTGCCCGCTGGGCTATTCGGGCACACTGTGCGAGGAGGCCACGGATCATTGCACGCCCTCGCGGTGCCTGCAAGGACGCTGCCTCAACACGCCCGGCAGCTACTACTGCCACTGTCCGCCGGATCGTGCTGGCAAACACTGCGAGCAGCTGCGTCCGCTCTGCTCGCAGCCGCCGTGCAATGGTGAGTACTAAAAATGAAAACTCAAGCGAAGCAAATATAAGCATAAGCCTAATACACTCCTGTCTCTCTGTCTGTCACACCAACAGAGGGCTGCTTTGCCAATGTCAGCGCCGTGACGACAACGACAACGACGTCAACAACGACGACGACAACGCCAAGCGGGCAGCCCTGCAGCGGCCATGGCAGCTGCGAGATGAGCGACGTGGGCACCTTCTGCAAATGTCATGTGGGCCACACCGGCACCTTCTGCGAGCACAGTGAGTAATCCACAGCGGCAGCTACACACACACACACACACACACATACATACATACATACAACAAACAGAATACAACAAACAGCAAACTCATTAACTTTCTGCAGATCTCAACGAATGCTCGCCGAATCCTTGTCGAAACGGCGGAATTTGCCTTGACGGTGACGGCGACTTTACATGCGAGTGCATGTCGGGCTGGACAGGTAAGTCGCTGCAGCGCAGTCGCTGCTTAAGTGAACGTCAAAAACCCAGCGCGCAACAAGTGCAGCTGAACAAAATACGTAGCCAATCAAAGCGAATTCTAAATACACTATCTTTGGTCAAGAAATTGGATTATATTTTTGTAGTTGCATTTGCAGCTTACAGTGGGAATATGTTATTGGTATATATAGGTAGATACACTCAGAGAAAAAATAATAACAAAATATCAAGTCAATGGATATTTAAGTTTGAACCATAAAGAAAAATCCATATTTCATAATTCCGAAATATAAACATTCCTTTAATGGATATTTTGTTCCACAGATAAGAATGTTTGTTCTTATTTATACTTAGATGATAAGGAGGGAATTATGCATACAATTTTAAGAAAATTCGATTTGTTTTGTGTCAGTATACTAAACAAATATTCTGATCACAATTGTTCAACTAAAGCTTTCTTGCTGTACATAAATAAAAATTTACTTAAACATTTATTTCTACTAGCCCCCAATATTATTTAAACTGAAACGATAATCATTTGGCGGCCTGTTACAAACCGATTTACAGAGTTAAAGTAGCTTTAGTGAGCGCAGGAAAACCTGCTATAAGCTGACTGGCTGACTGGCGCATTATCAACGCTTTGGGAGCTTTAAATGAGCGCGAGACGAGAGTTGAGCACGTTAAGTGAGATACACACACACATACACACACAGACACACAGAAATACTCTCGAATTGTCGGTCGCATTTATTTGAACATTGAAAGTCGGCAGTCATTACAGCTTCAATTTGTGGCGAATGCGGCAAACTGTGAGCGGCAATAATCTGCGCATTGGTCTCAGTTTGCCACATGTGGCACAGTGCCGAGGGGCAGAGCCGTGCTTTGATGTGTGTTACCTACACCAGGCAACCGGCATGAATTTTTTATTTCAATTTTTTTTTGTATTTTTGCATGATTTATGTTTGTTTTCGATATGCGATTTGCATATTTCACGCGTTTCGCTTTTTTGTCACAGATACTCGGCTAAAAATACAGATACGAATGCAGATACAAATACAGATACACTGATAGATACATCGATCTATGTCAGCGCACTTTTACTTTTCAATTTCAATTAGCTGTAGCCTTGAATTGGCCATGACGATCAACATCCTGTCGCAGTTTTATTTTTTTGCCGTTTTCTATCAAGTTCGTTGCCTAAGTCTTTTGTTTCGCTCTGCTTTTTTCGTTTGCCAACCACAGGCAAACGCTGCTCGGAACGCGCCACCATCTGCTATGCGGGCCAGTGCCAAAATGGTGGCACCTGCATGCCCGGCGACCCGGACAAGGCCCTGCAGCCGCACTGCCACTGCACGCCCGGCTGGACGGGACTCTTTTGCGCGGAGGCCATCGACCAGTGCCGCGGCCAGCCCTGCCACAATGGCGGCACTTGCGAATCGGGCGCCGGCTGGTTTCGCTGCCTGTGCGCCCAGGGCTTCTCGGGCCCCGACTGCCGCATCAACGTGAACGAGTGCTCGCCGCAGCCGTGCCAGGGCGGCGCCACCTGCATTGACGGCATTGGCGGCTATACGTGCATCTGTCCGCCCGGTCGCCATGGTCTGCGCTGCGAGATATGTAAGTCGGTTGGAGAAGTGGTGTTTAGGCAATTGTTTAACTCACTCTGCTCTCATCCACAGTGCTCTCGGATCCCAAGTCCGCCTGCCTGAATGCCAGCAACACCATCTCACCATATGCCGCTCTCAATCAGAGCCAAAACTGGCTGGACACTGCTCTGAGTGGCCGCAGTGAGGAGGATGAGCACTGTAATGCGTGCGTCTGCGAGAACGGCACCTCGCGCTGCACGAATCTCTGGTGCGGCCTGGCCAACTGCTTCAAACGGGATCCGCTGTCGAAGTCCTCGAACCTGTCCGGCGTCTGCAGGCAGCACGAGGTGTGCGTGCCGGCCTTGGGCGAGACCTGCCTGTCGCCGCCGTGCAGCGTGCCCGGCGATTGTCGCGCACTGGAGCCGTCGCGTGGCGTCGCCCCGCCTCGTCTGCCGGCCAAGCCAAGCTGCTGGCCCAACCAGGCGCTGGTCAATGAGAACTGCGCACGGCTCACCATCTTACTCGATCTGGAGCGCGTGGGCCGGGGCGCCACAGTGGAGGGTTTGTGTTCGCTGGTGCGCGTGCTGCTCGCGGCCAGGCTGATCAAGCAGCCAGCGGCGCCGCAGGCTAATCCCGCGCAGGAGGAACCGGGCATGCTGATCGTGCTGTGCGATCTGAAGACGGGCACCAATGACACCATCGAACTGACAGTGGTAAGTGACCACCGGCACCAGCATCAGCAGCAGCACTGAGCGATTAGCTAACTAATTCGCACTCTTTCTGTATTTTTAGTCCTCCAGCAGGCTGAACGATGCGCAGCTGCCCGTGGCCGTGTCCCTGCTGGGCGAACTGCTCAGCTCGCGCCAGCTTAATGGCATACAGCGACGGAATGAGCTGCAGCTGCAGCATGCCAAGCTGGCGGCGCTCACGTCCATACTGGAGGTGAAGTTGGAGACGGCGCGCGTGGCCGAAGGCAACAGTCACAGCCTGCTGATTGGCGTGCTGTGCGGCATCTTCATTGTGCTGGTGGGCTTCTCCATATTCATCAGTCTGTATTGGAAGCAGCGGCTCGCTTATCGCAGCAGTTCGGGCATGAATCTGACGCCGCCGCTCGACGCGTTGCGGCACGAGGAGGAGAAATCGAATAATCTGCAGAATGAGGAGAATCTGCGACGTTACACGAATCCGCTGAAGGGCAGCACCAGTTCGCTGCGCGCGGCCACCGGCATGGAGCTGAGCCTGAATCCGGCGCCGGAGCTGGCCGCGAGCGCAGCCAGCAGCTCGGCGCTGCATCGCTCGCAGCCGCTGTTTCCGCCGTGCGACTTTGAGCGCGAGCTGGACGCGAGCACGGGCCTGAAGCAGGCGCACAAGCGCAGCTCCCAAATACTGCTGCACAAGACGCAGAACTCCGATATGAGGAAGAATACAGTTGGGTCGCTGGAGAGTCCGCGCAAGGACTTTGGCAAACGCTCGATCAATTGCAAATCTCTGCCGCCGACGGCGAGCAGCGACGAGAGCGGCGATGTGCTGACCACTGTGGTGGTCTAGGGACAACTGGGCAACAGCGATCTCACGACCCCAACAAGCCCCAGGGCCCAAGGCCCCAGGCCCAACAGGCAATGTATCCGCTAATAGTTCCTGGGCATTTCCGCCTGGCATTTCCGCTCGCCATTGCCACAGCACGGGCGCGATATCCAAGTGCATTAGTAGCGTAATTAGACTAGACCTAAGTTAGTTAGTTTGGCTAGTTAGTGTAGTTATAGCATAGTTAGTTAGCTAGTTAGTTAGTTAGTTTGGCTGCGTAGTTAGCATTTTGTGTTGCATTCTCTGTTAGTGTAATTTCAAATTCTTCTCTTCAACGCTAAGCAACATCCTACACAGTGTGATATTTAGTATAACCCAGACGCGCATATACTCGTATATAGCTTATACTTAACTTTTTGTTCGGCCACATAGCCTGTACATAGCATAGCTCTAGGCCCGGAGAGCTAGTTAGCATCTACATATATATAAATTTATATAAATGTAGTTCTTAAGTTGTATATAATTGTAAAGTTGTAGTTACCGTTATTGTATTTTGTCTATCAAAAAATAAAACTTAACTTAAGCCGCAACAAGTTAGACTTCAAGAAAACAACAATAACAACAGCAACCACAACGACAACAGCAACCAATTGTTTATTTTTGTGTATTTAAGTAAAGGTTTTAACAAATTAATTCACATACTGTATGTATTATATATAGTAATATTTATTTATTATTCTAATTTAGCGTCAGTGCACTCTGTAAGCAGTTACTTTTGATCTAGCAGCAATAAAGCAATATCAGTAATGATAGTAAAAAACATATATCGAATTCAAATCTGTTTTGTAATGGGAGGGAACACAAAAAATTTGTATCTTCTTTTCTTTTTAAATAATGGAAAATATGTAATTGGCATATGCTTTGAAATTTGGAAAGGCATTTATTATAAAAGGATTCTACAATTTGAAATTATTTCTGGTATTATAAAATTTAAATTAAAAATTTATTTTTATCATATGATCTTTTTACAATCTGATCTGCTTCGAGATTTTTATAAATTTAAATAAATAAGTCTTTCGTATTTCTCTTTCTGTATTTCGGTGTTTGTACGAAAATTTCTGGGACAATTTTTATTAAATACTTCTCATCAATCGATCAATAATGCCGCATAAATAAGAATATACAAGAAATTTCCTACTAGAATGTTTCTTGGCTCGAGTACTGTATTTAAATTTTATATTTAGAAATTTTGTGTCTCAAGTAATAATCTAATTGAAAATATTTGTATTTGCTGTGTGTTCTAGGTTTTTATTATATATTTTTAATCTAATAAAAACTCAAATATTTCAGTATAATTGAGTTTTTAGTTTCAGTTGAATACTGTTATGCATATTGAATGCAAGTGTTATTATATTGAGAGCAAGAAAATTCAAGTCCAGACATGATTTTTAAATCCTTTTTTACCAGTGTTCTTCGGTTTGTTTCCTATCGCTGCCATTTCCTGTGAGTTTTGCCTGGCATAACTGAAATATTCGCAGCCGCTGCGTTTGCAGCGCATTTGAAATATGCGCTAATTGAATGTGAAAACGAAACACAAGCTGCAAATGCAGGATCAAAGGGGACAAGGCCAAGAGGAGCTGAGCAGCAACAGCAACTGGCTAAAAGGCACGAAAGAAAGCGAAATGGCCAAAGAGCAATGCATTTTACGTTGTTCGGTTTCTAATTAAAATACCAAAAGGCCAAAAAATAACAAAAATAAAACAAAACTAAGCTCAATTGCTGAACGAGTCCGAAACGTGGTACGAACCTACAAAGGAACTGACGGGCTACAACACAGCTGTGTCAGTGTGTGTGTATGTGTGTGTGCGTAAATTTCATCAGCATTGCGCGAACAAAACGAAATGGCCGCGTTGTGCGTTGTTAATGAAGCAGCAAATGCCTGGAATTTTCGCTTGATTGTGGCTGTCGCGACGGCGATCGACGTGGCGGCTTTTGCGGGCTGTGGCCCGAGTGTTTTATTTAGTTATTGAACAGCTAAGCCCAGCCAGAATGGCTTACAGCACTGGGCCAACCGTCAGGCGGCCGCCCTTTTTGGCAACAAAGAGCGAAAATTTAGCAGAATTTTTGGCGCTGTTTGCTGCAAGTCGCTGTTGTTGTTGGTTTTTTAATTAACGCGCGCTACGTTTTCAACTTTGAAGGGTCCCGAGTGCACATGATGGGCATATAACTCATTGGAATTATGGAAGAAGAAGCGGTTGGCAAAAGTAACGTCCACCCAAAGTGAATCCAGGCAGTGAATGCGAGGTGGGGCAAGGGAAGGGGCAGGGGCAAGGACTGTGGCAACGGCAGGGGCAAGTTGAGGCAGTGGTAGCAAACTTGTCGGAGCCAGAACAGAACGTACATAAACTTTATCCGTCTATAATCTAAATATGTTTCGCTATAGCGCTGTGCGCCGCTTTTCGTCGTTGTCGTGGCTGTTGCAACAATTTGCTGCAAATTGAAAGCCAATTACGTTGTTTGCAGCATGCCACGGCAAAGGCAAACAGGCCAAATTGCAGCCCGATCTCCGGCTGCCTTGGCCGCTCTCGCTCGCAGACGACATAAATATCAAATACAGGTCCATAAATTTGAAACCAATTAGCCAACTTAAATTGATAATAGTTGCAACAAGCGGTTGAGGCTGCCGACGCCGAGGCAGCCCGAATCGCTGTCCTAGCCATTTGCCTACCATTTGCAACAACAGGAAGCCAAATCTCAAGTAGCTCCGCTCGGATTGGCCGCTAATGGCGGTGCCATTTGTTGACATACGTCGCTCGTGTTGAGTTGCCAATTTTCGTCGCTGTCCGGGTTGTCGTTGCTGGGGCAATTGTTGTCCATATTCGTATAGAGCAACAGCGTCATATGTCTTGTGTCTGCTGTCCGGCGTCCGGTGTCTGGTGTCTGGTTTGCCCTGCGCTCATGTCGTGCCTGTCGTGTCGTTCTAATCACAATTGCTGCTGCCTCCTTCGGATCGGTTGCCTTCTGCCTTCTGTGGGCCATGCGTTAACCATGCGACTTTTTATGGTGCTTTTATGCAAAACAACTTAATTTCGAGCCTCGCAACGTTTGCAACAATGCGGCGCGTAAAATATGCACTGCCAGCCAGCCTGCCAGACTGGCAAAACGAAAGACTTAGGCAACGAACTTGCCAATGTAGAAATGTGTGCGCTATTTGCTGTGTTGCGAGCAGCGGCTGTTATAGAAAATTATCTTAAACTGATTTGATATATATTCAAATAGGCGCTGTGCGACACATGTTGTTGATGCTGTTGCATGCAACAATTGCTGCAGTGCGCTGCATTCGCGCTCGCCTAGCGCCAGACACGCAGCCGGTAGCTGCGGAGCTGACTCGCCTTGCAGACGGATAACATCGCTTACAGTAAACGTTTAGTTTGTATTTTAATTAAAATATTTTCCATTTCCCTCGTTTGGCAGCCAGGAGCCGGATTGAGATCGAGCCATGTCCGTGTGTTGTTGGACAGGTGGCATTTATAAGCAGTATTAAAAGCTAATTTGGCTGCCAATTGATTGGCACACATAGATCCCAGCCTGGGAAGAGTCAACTGTTATCAGTAGTGGGAAATAATTTTTAACAGTTTTATGCCATGTTGTGTGTGTGTTTTTACAGTTAAACTTATTGCGAAATTCCCCCAGTCATTAATTGAAGTAGAAGAAGAAAAAAACCATTTACCCAACGCTTTATAAATGTCAGACGCGACATTAATGTAGCGCATTTATCTAATTAGACAAGCTAGTTTTAGGTCCAAGTCTTGAGACTCGCGCGAGTCTGGCTCCGCGTCTCACGCCAAATAAATTAATCAGCTAATTGATGAGCATAAATTACCCGTATGCAAATTAACCGAATGGGCCACAAATGGCGCGATCTTCGGCGCGCTCGAGGCGACCCATTCGCTTATTGATGGCCAAACTGAATTAAATTGAGCAAATGAGCTGCGGTCAATAATGTCTGGCCGGAGACCACCCACTGGCTGAATAGAAAGCACCGTAGCCTCCTCCTACTGCACAACAGCCAATATACAACTCAATTAATAACAATTTCTCAGAACAATAATGCAAACTGCGAGTCCGTTTTTGGCACCCAAAAAGCAAAAAGCAAAAAAACAAAAATAAAATTAGATTATCTTTGGGCAAGTGCAGCCCGGAGCCGGGAGACGCTATCGCTGGCTGCCATCGTCGCTGCGGTGTTGCGGAATTAGTTGCTCGATTCAGGTAGAGCTACAGGCACAGGTTCAGGCTCCAGCACAGGCTCTGGTTCAGAGTTTGGTCTGAACTTTGGGCGCGCGAGGTCGTGGCAGCCGCATGTTGCTTTAGTTGCTTTAATTGAAAACCGTACGAAATGGAAAATGGACTTTCAAGCCAGGCAGGCAGGCAGATGGACCACAGACACAAGGAGGGGGCTGGCAGATGGGTACTGTGAAGCAGCTCACTAAATTAGCCAACCGACTTTTTCTAATTTTGCGGCTGAAAGCGCGTCGAGTGCATTTCAGGGCCCGTGACGCTGGCATTTGGCAATTTATGGCAGGCCAAAGCGGTGTCGAAAATAGCGCCAACAACAAGCGAGCCACGGCCATAAGCACCAGGATGGCGATGACGACGGCGACGATACGAGGCTGATGCTGATAGCTTTTTGCAAGTTACTTTCTAATAATGCAGCGAAGACAACAGCAACAACTACGTGAAGGGGTTGTGGCTGTGGCTGTGGATGTGAATGTGTATGCATTGCACACAAATGTCATAAGGGCAGCCGAGGCAATTAAGTTCGAGCGACAAGTTGCGCTGTTGGAAGCCTGGATAGGATCTCGGGCCAGAGCAGGTGGTGGAGGTGGTGTTTGCAGCTGCATCAACATGTTTATGGCTCGAAACGGATTGCACGTAATGGGATTTACGCTGAGCGACAGCGATAGCCAGCTTCAGCTTCAGCTTTGACTACAGCTTCAGTTACAGCGCCTGCGCCTCAATGAAGCCGATCGCATTACCAATTAGGCGTGCACACTTGGCTAAACAGCCGCCATGTCCGCCAGCTTGCCTGTTCGGCAAGTGGAAATTGAATTAGCTGTCGCTGCATATGCGTGACTCGAAGCTCAGCCCTGGTCCGGTTTGGTCTGGACTCGCCTTAAACACCAATTGAGACTGGGTGTCGCTGTACACACATGAGTGTGTGTGTGTAAACATTTTTTACACTTTGCCACATTCCTGTGCCGCGCGCATAAATCAAGACACTGCTCGCCTGTCAATCCGCAACGGCAGCACTGATAGCGTCGTCGTCGTCGTCATGACCAGCACTGCTCTTGGGCAAGTGCTCGGACCAATACAGCCGGCCAGTGATCAGATGTGGTAGTTGCGCACCCGTGTGCCAGTTTCCAAGTGCGAATTATGGCGCAATGGCTTCAAATCCTGTTTATGTTATTCTTTTTATTTGCCTTACAATGTGTGAAGATGCTGTAGACGTTGGTTGAGAGACTAAGTTAGGGTTCAAACTCGAGAAACATTTTGAGTAAACAAAAATTGCAGAAAATTTCACTCAAATTACACACAACTTATTGCAGATTATAATTGCTTATCCTAATTAGAAATGTAAATATTAACTCATATTGTCAGTGGGCACATCGATATCTTGTCCATTAATTACAGCTGGTTCCGCTTGTCGAGTCAAGATCGATACATTTTATAGTTTGTTATGACAATTTAAGATCTACACAGGTTTAAATGCATTGATGTGTACATTTTTATCGCTTGCAATTAGCTTTATCCACAAATGCTCACACAAATTTGATAAGCAAATGCGCAAATAGATAAGGGCACAAATTGGTTTTATTGACTTAAGATGTGCAATATATAAATACTGAAGATAATTAATATATATAATATTTATATAACCAATCAGATCTATGTATAATTTGCAATCTGAATAAAGAGTGAAAAATAGTTTTTTTTAAACATATATTTAAATTTGGCGCGCCAAAACAGCTGATGTTTGCTGCTTACAAGAGCTCGTTGTTATCATACTTGTGGAGCGCTGTGCAACACGTAAGCGCAAATTTAGGTTTATGGTCACACTGCAAGCAGCTGTTTCGCAGTTCATGCAAAATAATTAATAACAATAAAATATTAAAGCATTAAAACGAAGAAAAATACATTTGATCAATAACTAATAATTTATTTAGTTAATTTAAAAGAAGTAGAAAATATTAACTGTATAATTTGTGCGTTTATTCTGTTATTTTGTTGCTATTGAAAGCGAGCCGCTAAATAAACCCCATTAAAGGAATTGAAATGTGGAATTTAAAACATTCTGCGCTAAACTTGTATCGACAATATGAACTTGTGACATGCATTAACATGTTTGAGCCCTGGGAGAAGAAGCTGATAAGTAAGCTATGACATAACAGTACATATTTAGCCCAATAAACATTGATTACTTTATTTCTAGATGGATTTGTCCTGACCATGTTTTTGCTCTTGATATTCTCCAGTTGTGTCTATTTGCCCAGCTATATGGACACGCTTCTAGAAGTTATTACCCCAAAAACGTTGCCCAATAAAGCGGCAAATGCAGCATATGCACCACAGAGAATCAGCAGCATTTAGGACTACGCCGGTCTTGCAATACTCTATTTACAAATATACATACATACTTCGCATAGTACTTGCCCAAATTAGGAGAAAATTAGAATTTAATGTAAACATTTTGTGATTTACTTTAACCGTATCAAAATCTGTATATATTTTAAAGTGCCAATGTAAATTCTATTTGCCCATTTGAAAACTTTCTTTCTGTACTCCAAGCACATAAAAATCGCCTCCACAACACGCAACGCGGATACATTAAAGAATAGGCTAATCAAGCCGCCGAAGGAAACTGAAATGTGTAGAGACGAAAACATAGAATTAACAATAAACTTGGGTGTGTTACCTACTCAATAAGTCCAGCGGGGTCTTGGCCACTCGGCGCACATAGCGCTGTGTGGGCAGCTCCACGAGTGCCACGTGTATATCGGAGAAATCTTTTTCAGGTTGTTTGCTAAGAGTAGTGTATATATAAGTCAAGTATCTTATTTGTTTAGCAATGCCCGTACTCATCTGCTGTGGTGTAGATGATGTTGTACTCTGGCTCCTCGCAGGAACTCATGCAATCGCAGCTCTTGCGCTCGGCCACCAGCTTTTCATGGATGTGCGTTAAGCAGATCAAGCCGCGGTAGTCGCACATGGGCAGCGAGTTCTTGCTCGGCACGGCCATAAAGTGGCTGGTGCAGTTGCAGTGGAGCAGATGCAGGGCCACCGTGCACTCAACAATGCAGCCGGAGTAGCTGTAGAACTCGTAGATGCCGATGCGCTGCTCGACATGCTCGTGGCTATAACGGCAACGTCGCTGCTCGTGGCTCAGCTCCTCGACATTCTCGTGGTTGTACACCTCGATGACATTCAGTATAAGCTCCTTGTTGTTGCCCAGCAGCACCGTCTCGCGTATCATGCCCTCGGAGTACTGAAAGGGCACATCGATGGGCGCATGCACGAGCAGCTGAATGTCGGCGGTGGCCAGGAACTTGAGATGCCCGGCGCCGGTCATCCTGTTGTTCTTGTGCTGCGCCTGTGCCACCTTGCGCGCCTGATGCGAATTAAAGGTGTAGCAGATGCCGTACTCAGTGAGTATGGGCAAAAACTGATCGCAGCAGTCGAACATCCTGTTCAGATAACGACACTCCGTGATTAACTCATGGCACTTGCTACGAAACTGTGAAAACACGTGTTGCGATTATTTGGGATCACATGAGGAACTCCTACCCTACCACATCCAGCAGCAGGGTAAAGTTGTCCGGACAGTGCAGCCGCTGGCAGCTCTCGCAGCTAATGCAGATGCCCCTGAAGAAGGCAATCTCGCTGACGAAGTCATCGATGTACAGGTCGTGCTCGATGCCAAAGTGCGTGTCGCTCAGGTCCCAGATCTTTTCCGAGTTGTACAGCTCGCAGACGGTTATCGCCGGAAACGAAGTATTCCAATTGATGCTAGCAATTAGAAATGAGTGAAAACTCCATTTGAAATATTTATTCACTTACTAAATGGTATCCAAATTGAAGGACACCGATGAGGAAAAGTAACTGTCAATTAGCGATCTGGACACGGAGCCTATAAACGGCAGCGTATTGTAAAATGTTGCTATGTAGAGTGACCTGCTTCGAATTGGCTTAAATGTTATATAATAGTTACCGTTAGCATACAGGAACTTACCCTTTCAGTGCCAGCGACAGAAAACTAATCCAGTTCATAGTCGGCGAAACGTTCGCTACCAAAGACAAAACTCGTTTGCGGCGCCTGCTCGATTTTAACGGGAATTTCTGGTGGTTATTACGCGAAGCAACACAATGAAAAAGGCTTTCGTTCAGATAATATCTAAACCATTATTCCAATTTCAAATCAATTTAGCCCCTCACCAACTGTCATACCCTTACAGGAGAATATTATACTTTTGTTATGATATATGTAACGCACAGAAGGAGACAACATCGAGCTTATATCGTATATATATGCCTCATCACTGTTTTTAAGATATCTTGACAAAAATATAACATTCATAAATCTAATTACTTGTTATTCAAGAGCTGAGATATGCTTATAACGTATAATCAACCTCTTTTAAAACATCGGCTTACTATATCTTATACCATATACGTTTAAAATTGAGCGTTAAAATGAAAAAAAAAATGTTATATAATCTAACTAAGCTCAGCTATAACGATTTTAACTATGCTTTAAATATATCAATAAAATGATATCAAACCCTTGAAGGGTATTTAATCTTCGGCAACATGGCCAAAACGTATTTTA
Organism: Drosophila nigromelanica; assembly: GCA_004149465.1. NCBI lineage: Eukaryota > Metazoa > Arthropoda > Insecta > Diptera > Drosophilidae > Drosophila > Drosophila nigromelanica. Next base: position 140,097 of record SCDS01000087.1, on the reverse strand, counting down.
TTACCTAAATCTGTATTCAGTGCTGCCGAAACTGGATTAATAGGTGAACATTTCAATTGTTATAGGTCACATCGGTCAGAAGCACGTATATGAGTCTTATAAAAAAATAGAGTAATCAGCAGCTGGAGTTCCCCCCTGAAATAAAAAAGAACTAACGTAATACAAACGTCTAAGGTTTTCGTATTACATCAAGTTGGATTATTTATGCAATATTTAATCGCTGAAAAGAACAGCGAACTAAGCGGCTAATTGCCAAAGCTATTACTCTAGTGATTCACTGTCATAAAATCCGATCTGAATCAGAACCTCATTTCACAAGATCTGAAAAAGGGCAACCGACTTGCTGGAGTAGATAAAGGCCTTACTCAGAACGTATCGAATAATAAATACTCTTCAGGAGCAGATAGGGAGTGGGGAGTGTGAAGGAACAACTAATAAAGTCGGTTATAAAATGCAAATAATTAAATTTGCTCTGCGGTTTGTTAAGCCTTGAACTTACATACATTGTAAAGTATAGAATACTCGTCCATATCTGCATCCACTCTAGATTATTCACGCATTTCAAAAAAATATCTGTTTGGGGGTCTGGTGTTTAAGTAAACCACAGAAACAATTAAATTTTTTTGTTAAAATGAGAGAATTCAATAAATTGGAAATTGGAGAATTCCAACAAGTCAATTAACATCGTTATAAAGAAGAAAACATACATTTCTGCAGAATTTTATGGTGAATCAAACTTCTCATAACACTAAACTCGTTCCGACAATTAGAAGCATTAAGCTGGTTAGTACTGACGTGTATCTGATAATTCGCCAGAACAAGCCGTTAATCATAGTATCATAAAATGTGCACAGTTATCTTAATATTTATATTTAAAAATCAATTGCCATCGCCAGGTAATTAAGAAGATGAAGATATAGAAATTAAAGTACAAAATATATAAAATATTTAACAAATAAATTTGAAAGTTAACAAAAACTATAAAGAATATTAGAACTAAATCGGTAATACTCTTTTTAAGACTCCTCTATACCATTTCAAATCAGCTGCAACATGTGACTTTAAAAATTTTATCTTTTATTTTATATCTTTTATTGAATATTATCCAAATAAAAAACAAAATGGTTCTTGAATCAAAAAAGGAATTTGTTTCATACAGACAGGAAAAGCTTTTCACAGATCCAATATACTATTTTTCACGTTGTTAGCATAATATACAAAAAGTACTCAATTTTTGCATTTGCATACAACTCGTATATTTCTCGATAAAGAATTTAAAATCACATCCAAGATAAAAATCTATCTATCATGGACCTTAATTGGCCAGGTGTGACAAAAAAATAACACCACTCAAATAATTCATTTTCAATCAGCAATTATCATTTATTTAACGAGACTAAAAACTAAAATCAACAATCTGTAAGTGAAACTATTGCAATGGCATTGAGAACTAGTCTAACAAATAAATAATTATAAGATACAAGTACATAAGTCAGTTTTGGGAGGGTGTCATCAATACAGATTTTGTGTGATCCAGGGTAACATGTCCAGGACAGAAGCGAATACGCCAGGCTGATTCTGACGCTTTCCACAATAATAGCCCCCGTGGGAGACAATGCCGTACTGGACATAGCGCGAGAACTGCTTGAAGGAATTGCGGAAGAAGACTGGACCACCGGAGTCACCTCGGCAGGTGTGCATAATGCCATCGCCGACGGCGCAGATGTGATTCTCATTAACCTGAGCCTGAATGTAGAAATTGCGACAGACGCTGAGATCCTTTCGCGTGACGATCGCCTTGAGCAGCACAGACGACGGCGTGTCCTTCTCGGTGCGACCCCAGCCAGAAATGAAAAAGCTCTGATCGTAGGCGATGTCCTGCGAGTTGGGTTCAATGGGCAGACAGATGGGCTTGATGTGAGTTTTGAACTTAACGGGGCGATCAAGTTTGATTAGAGCGATGTCATTGTTGATCTCATTATAGTTGGGATGTACGCGTACAGCCTCAATGCCGTACTCCTCGTATGGTGGCAGGCACACTTCATGACGACCGCCAAGAAATTGACAATCCCTTTCCGTTTCCAGATTATGCTCACCCATGCGCACGCCAATGCTGTGGCCAAATAAGGGTTAAATTTAAGTTAAAATAAATTTAAATAAGGAAATTTAAATAAGAAACTTACAGTTTTTCCCCGTTATTCAAGCAGTGGGCGGCCGTCAGGACAAAACGATCGCTGATCAAACTGCCGCCGCAAAGGAATTCTCGTCCGGAGGTCTCATACTTGAGCAGCACCAGCCAAGGGAACTCGCCGATTTGCGTCACATCCCCACCGCTTAGCTTGGTGTTCGCCTTCTTGCCGCACTCCGTGACGGAGTTGAGCAGCGCCAGGCCACGTGGATCAATGCGTTTTAGGTCGTCCGTGGATTGGCGTGTGTTCACCGAGGTCTTGGATTCCGTTGGATTCCGTGAGGACGAATCACGATTGACATTGCCATCGGACTGGGGCGTAATCACTGCACCTCTGGGGCAGCACAAGTGGAAGACCTACAATACGGAAAGGTGCCCATTTAGTATCGGAGATAATTTTAGGATTTGACAGCATTTACCGATCGCTGTCCGGAATTGCAGGCCATCTGTCTCAGCTGCTTTTGTATGACGCTTGGCACATTGTTGCCATATGTGGCCTGCAGATCCCTGACAAATTGGCATCGCAGTGCTGGCACGCAATAGCCAAACTCTCCGATGGGGGTGTTACAACTGCTGTCGGTCTCTAAAAAAAAATAATAAGAAAATTGTTAATTGACGACTTGCGAAATTCATTGATCAACACATAACTCGTTTAACTGGTTAGATCGAAATGTTAAGTATGGACGCATCCGATTTCAAGCCAAAACACTATATGTATGATATATTGTTGATTTTAGGTATATATGTTCGGATGTTAACAAACTCGTCCATGACTCAGCTGAGAAGATTCGTATTCTAGGCACTTACGCGTGAAGACCAGCGTTGGTATGGCCAATAGCACTAGGCCCAAGGTGCCTGTAAATATCTGCATCCTGTCCGATAAAATCGTGTAGAAGTCTTGAATTATATACTTTGCGATCGATTTTCGATCTTTAGCTCAACTTGCGCGCTTAACTGTGAATGAGACACACGTCGTCGTGTGCCGCGCTTTTGTACCGGGAGTTCGCGTGCTGGCGGAGGTGCTTATTAAAATGCATTAATGATAATTTACCCAGGTTCATAATAATGTTTTTTTTTCACAACAGACCAACAGGTTTTGTTGTTCGCGTCACTGCAGCACGTGTGTAGCCGAGACTAGAATGTATCTGAGCTTCGTATTTACCCACCGACAATGTCAACTGCACGAATGGACTGGTATTATCTGAGTTATATTCATTATGCGTTATGTGGGTTATATTCAGCGAGACAGATGCGTTTCTCGCAGGCTTGTGCAAAACTATTAAATTCCTGAAAACCCCCCAGCGTGTGCCCACTCGGGTTAACACCCTCTCTCTCAATCTTCTACTCCAAACCGGTTCGCTCGCCGCAACGTTTGGAAAAGGTTAGTTGCGGCCGTTGGGGTACTTTTTTTGTTTTAATTCAGCTGCTCTGAAAATTTTCTAATTGCGTTTATAAGTTCCCCAAACGTTTATCTATGCCAATGAAACAGGGCAACAGGTTACTTAAGCCAACTGCCTAAACTTCTTTTCGATACATACGTTTTCGTGGAAATCCCACGTATGGGAAGCCCAAGGTACAATATTTTTGATTTGTTTTTGTTTTTCTCTTGGTTGTTTTTTCGGGTATTTCAAGTATCCAGCATTCCAGCATTTGTACAATACAAATTAGCCTTGTTTGCATTTTAAAATCCCCGAAAGTTTGATGAGCATATATGCGTTTAAATATGTATAAAGATATGAATATGTATGCATGAAGAGTGTTTTTATTTTATGTGAACATTTTTTATGGCTGAATGAATTAACTATTATTCTAACCGCAAAATTTAACACCTCTTACTCTTAAAGTTTAATTTATCAAGTTAGATTTCTCAAGTCGGAACCGCCAGACTAGGAGATACCCTGAACCAGATCTTTTGTCACAAAAATTAAAATTAACTCCATATAAACGCATGCACTGCTTGCGCGTGCACTGCTTGCGCTTGCTGTTGCTTGACTTGTGAAATTTTATTTAATTTTACCACTCGTTTTCTTTAATAATCTCTTTGTTTCTTAACCGATTTTGATACAACTATTTGCAATAGATTCTTTCAGTGCTATAGTATATAGAAATATTCATTTGCAAATTTGGTATCTCTATCTGTCATATGCATATAAAAAGCCTAACCAACTTGAGGTTGTTATAGATAATTATCGATTTTTGAAAATTTTTCGAAGTTATCGATCATTTGAAAAAATGTATATGCGCGTGCCATGGGCAACGAATGGACAGATGGATAGACAGACGGACGCTACTGTTGATCCCGATAAAAAACATATACATATATTCTATGGGTTCGGATATCCTTCCTTTTGCCTGTTACATACATTTGCACAAACCCATTATACACTTTTTACCCATTTTTAATGGGTATCAAAAGGGGCTTCTAAGTTTCCACCCATATTACTCATACAATCGGCAATCGTGTTAATGCAGGTAAATTATAAACAAGCTAAGCAATCATTTAGTTTATTAGCTAATGAATATATCAATAAATTCACAGACGATTATGATATAATGTTAGATAGTAGTATTTTCATTATTACATTTTGAATATTTATCGATTCTATAGATGGCATAAATTATTTAGTCGTATTGACGCAACTATAAGTTGTAAATTCTTAAAATAGATGGTATATTTAAAAAATGCAAATTTAAAATTATTGAATCAAAGTTTTCAGAATGGTAGCAATAATGTCATTGTTTTTTTTTTTACATAGAATCAACAATGACGAAGTTTTCTTTAAAATATGATAGCGCGTCCATAGAGTAATAAAGACGTGACGTCACATCGGCTTTTGTTCAACAGAAACCTAAGATGTGACGTCGCGCATTGAAAAAATGTGCAACCTTTAGATTTGCATGCATATATGGGTTGCGGACACAAATACTTAAGCATTGGCACAACAATGTGTGTACTGTTTTGGTGCATCGAGGTAAAAATACTCTTATTTATACAATTCATATATAAAATGTTTATACAAAACATATTTAAACTAATAGTTCAATTGAAGCTCAGTATATATGAAGGAAACATTTTGCTACATATTGATTCACCATTTTTTTTAGATGTTTTGGGATAAAATGTTAAAAGCACTAAAGAAAGTTAAAATACTCTATTCAGGGAAAGGGTGTACTCTTGGCTCGAAAATCAAAAATTATAAAAATTGGCCGGCCTGTTGAAAGTTGAAACTAAGACCAAGAAGAAGAAGGCAAATATGTTGTGAAGATGGGCGAATAGACGACTATAGACGACTGGGCGTTGTGTTTTCATTTTGTGTTTGGAACCGCGTTCTAGCCGCGAACCATTTTGAGTAAAAGCTCGTGATCCATACTTCTCCTCTTTGTTCTTTTTACTCTATGGCATCGCGTCTATAAAAACTGGGGTCAGTGTTGGAAAAGCTCAAAACAGCCGCGATCTATCCAAGACACAAACATTTGTGCATATGCTAAGAAATGACAGAAGCTTTTAGCGAGGACACAGACTATACGATTTAAGCTGTAAGTGATCTGAAACACCCCGTTGAGTAATAAGAATATTTCATTAATCAATGGACGTAGAAGGTAATTTTTGTATTCGATTGCGGGTACCAAAATAAACATAATCCGCATGTTTTAAAGTGATTCTGAGAGTGTCAATTTTTCTGTCAAAAATCGTGCTAAAATGTACAAAAATTTACACATAAATGTTCCTGAAAACATACTTGCGAGACTTTAAAGTCCTTTAACTTTGGAAAACTAAATCGATTTTCAAATTATTTACCATTTTGATAATGGCTTAACTCCTAGATTAATGATGCTTGTGAATTTAATTCGTATTTTAAAATAAATTTTCGTTTTATTTTCGGTTTGTCAATTGAATCAGGTTTTAGCGTTTTCCCGCTAAACTATCGGTATTCCAAAAGGTTGTGATAGGGCATAAGTTTCAAGAAGCAGTCTCTATTCTTTTATAATCTGAGCTAAGATGATAACATATTAAAACAACCGTCCTCTTCATGATCTGTTAAGTTTTGATGAAATTTTAGTTTTAATACTATGTTTGGAGCAAGAGCATGTTTTTTTTTTGTTCAATTTCAGTATGGATTTTAAATAATATCAAAATGAATTTTGATCATAAGTCTTTCAATCGTTTGGACTTAAAAACAGAAAAGATTTTGTTTTAGAATGTTAGCCAATAACTATTAATGTTTATGTATTCATAACATCTGCAAAGAATCAGCCGGCTGATCGAAAAAATAAAATAAAGCCGACATGCTAGTTGTTGCAAAGCTGATAAACCGGTAATCTGGCATAAGATATTGTTCTCAGCAAATAGTTATTCAGCCATTCAGATGAGAAGAGCATACCCTAAGGTCACAATGCAATCCACAACTCTCGCTGCCTACCTGCACAGCACCTTTCAGCTGGTGGGCAGCAACAGGTACTTAGCTCGGCTCTCGCTCTACCTGAATGAGCGCAGCTGAGCAACTTAAGAAGAGAGCCCGTCCAAGTTGAAGTCTGGTGTGAAAAGACCACGTAGGCGCCGCTCACGTTGTTGGAATTCATTCCACAGTGAGACGCCGTCGCGATCGCAAGTCTCGAGCGGAGTGAAATTTTCGCAAGCGATTGGAATACTCATGAGTATCGAGCAGAGGCACAGCTTAAATAGCCCAGGCCAGATCAAGCGACTTTTAATCAAAATCGAAATACATTATTGATCGTGTCTATATATAAGTACATCTGGTGTATGCCCGCAACGGAATGTGCGAAAAGGGAACCGCAAAACTCAGAATCCCATGACGCCATATTTGTTTTTTCAACTTGATTGAACGTCTCGTCCCGTGTTCGCCGTGTGAAGTCCGTGTCTGTGAGTGCAAAAGAGAATCATCTCGAGACGGAAACGAAACGAATCTGTGTGAAACCCATTCAACGTATTCAACACATTCAACGTATTCATTTAAATAAGTGAAACAAAACAGACGAGCACACAACGAAACAAATTCTAAAAAGCCCGTCAACTTTTCTGTGAAGTGTGCGCGTGTTGTTCACTTTTTTCTTTCGCTGATATTATGAATGCGGAGCGTGTGTGTGTGTGATGTGTGTGTGTATGCGCATGCGTGTTTTGTTAGTGAATGCGACTGGCAGCGTAAGAAATATCCGCTTACCTAAGCGAACAAATTCTCTCGCGACGGCTTAAGAACCCAACCACACTCGAATACAGCACAAAATATATACAAGCACACACACATACACACACTCGGGCATAACATACCTGTGTGTATGTACGTGGCTAACATATAAAGCAAAACCAGAAAATCCACATTGTTTGGTCTCGGTTCGCGCCTCTACGTTGCCTACCTTGCGCTACGTAAAGAACGCGCCTAACGTAAGACGCCTTGTTGTTGTTGTCGTCGTCGTTGTTGTCGTTGTTGTTGTTGCTGTGACTGCGCCTTGAAATGGGCGATTCCACGCCCATTTGCCGCTGCCGCGTCCTCTATCTAGGCAGCGCAGTGCCGCGCCAGAGCAAGGATGGCCTGCAGGGTATACAGGAGCCGCTGCGCAGCCTCTATCCGTCAGAGGGCGCTGTTGGCGCCAAGGGCATCGATAGCTGGCTGAGCGTCTGGTCGAACGGCATTCTGCTGGAGAATGTGGACGAGAACTTGAAGCAGATCACACGATTCTTCCCCATCGAGTCGCTGCACTATTGCGCCGCTGTGCGCCAAGTCCTGATACCGGAGCGCGGCAATGCTCATCCGGAGCCAAAGTTTCTGCCGTTGGACTCGCCATTTGCGCGCATGCCGCGCGCCCAGCACCCGCCCATCTTTGCCGCCATACTGCGTCGCACCACTGGCATCAAGGTGCTCGAGTGCCACGTCTTCATTTGCAAGCGCGAGGCGGCGGCCAATGCTCTAGTCAGATGCTGTTTCCATGCCTACGCTGACAACTCCTATGCCCGCCAGCTGGAGACGGGCAGCACGGGCGGCGGGGGCAGCAGTGTCTATGGAACGCTCAAGAGCGGCGCCGGCAGCAAATCCAACGGTGACCTCACCAGCGTTGGCTTGGCCAACGGCCATGGTAACGGTCACCACCATCATCATCTGGCCGGGCAGAGCGGCTGGAGATCGCGCGCCGGCAGCACCACCACCTTGAACAGCCTGGGACGCACCTCGAATGGACATGTGCTCAACGGCTCTGGCCTGGGCATCAACGGAGGCAGCACCGGCAGCGCCGCCGAGGGCTACACATCAGTCAAGAATTGTAAGTAGACCCAGTTCGAGTTCGTTGTCTAAGTCTTTCGTTTAACCACGCCTCCGATGAGTTGTCACCACTGTCATTTGCCGCAGTCTGCTCGCCCCTTGAGAACTTTTGCCTCATCTTTAGTCACAATCAGATACTGCTATTCACAAGTACAGTTGCCCTAGCCATAGCTTTATTTATAGCCATAGCTGGCATGTCATCTAATTAGCTGCATGTGACCGGCACGAAACGTTAGAAATGGCTGAGGTAAAACGCAAGCTGCCTTGTCTCCCATCTTAGCTATGAGATCAGCAATAAAGTGTCTTCTATGAGACAAGCACTTGTACCTATACCCTACCAGAGGGTCTTGTAAAAATCTCATTACATTTTTAATGCATTGAATGAGATTTTTGTAACCCTGCATATATGTATGCTTAAGCAGAGTGATCAGCTGATCGATATAGCTATGTACAAAAAGTTAATTAAAATTGATTTAAAGTTCAATTGGATTTAAATTGATTTACAATTTTATTAAAACTGAATTGAAAATAAATGGAGTCAAATGAGATTGCAGAAAAATAATAAGTAAAATTGAAATTGCATTGAAATTGACTTGCAATGAAATTTAAATTGACTTAAAATTCAATCAAAATTTAATTGAAATTGAAAAATGAATATTGAACGAAGTATTTGCAATCGCGTATACTTAACTAAAGTTTTTATAAGACAACTCTTGCTTTCAAATAATTATAATAATAAATAAATTGAATAATATACTAAATTTTATTGAAGCTGATCATCTAACTTATATAGAAACAATCGATAAATTATTGAATTTTTATATTCAAAACTTTTCCGCTTGGGTAAGAGAGCAAAGTCAGCAATTTATTTTGTATATATTGTACACATGCTATAAAATCAATTTAAGCAGTAAATTTAAATATATATACCTAAAAACATTACTTATTATACGAGTGCCAATAAATAGAACTAAGATTTTATATAAACAGCTAAAAAAAATTTAAGGTTTATTGTATATTATTAAAGTAGCCACAAAAGATGAGCCTCACCTTGAAACACACATACACACATACACACACACACACATACACCCACAAACACACACTTACTGCCTAATAATATGTGCAAAGAAAAAACATTTAAACACGCCTCAGACATTGTTGAAAAATAGAAAATGTTGTCACAGCGTCGAAAGTATTTGGGTGCAGTACAGGTATTTTTGGTATTGTTGTTGTTTTTGTTATTGTCAATTTTATATGCACGTTCCTTGGGTCGACTGACGCGGCGATTGATGACTGATGGAGGGCCCGGCAAGTGCCAGACACGAACGGATGGATGGCAGCTTGGATGATGGTGTCTGGTAGCAGAGAAACACTTACGGGTATTTTTTCTTCTTCTTTTTTCGCCAGTTCGCTGTCTCGTCGGGTTTTAAACACTTTCCACTTATTTAAATTTCGTCGACGGAGGCACAAAAATCGCCGTTTTATGACTATGTTGTTATTGTTATTGTTGTTGGCTTGGTCAACGACTACTTTTGAAGCTGAAGTTGAAGTTGTCGCTGCCTTTGGTTATAGCAAAGTTATGATAATTAGCATGTAAATCGCTTGGAACTGTGGAAAGCAGCGGCCGCCAGGTTAAATGTATTTCGAACCGCTTCGGCCGCGATCTCTAGTCATGCCATGCAAATTAGCCGCATTTCCGTTTCGAGTTGGGGGCTCCTCCCTGCGCCAACAGCAGCCAGCGAATCTCATGTTTAATAAGTAGAAATGCGACCAAAACTTTGGTCAACACTGAACCACTTTCTAAGCGCTTTTGGGCTGAAGCAGTTACCAATCTGATTTAGTAATGGCCATGAGTTGATGAACGAAGGGAAATGCCACAGGGAAGAATTTTCGCCCCATCATCTGAAATAAGCATGCAAATCGAATGACTTGCAGGCCCCTAAGCTAATTAATAAGTTTCCGACCCGGGCTTGCATATAATTTATTATTTTTGCGGCATTCTCACAGCTCTTTTGGCCGCTGTTGTCATTCCTTAAGTGCAGTTGCTTGGTCTACTCAGGCACACACTCGGAAAAAATTAAGTATTTTGTATTTCAATAAGGTTGGAATTTCTTAATTGTGAAATTACATTTTTGAAGCCAAAATTACTGAATGATAAGACTAAAATACAAAACCTTATCAAAAATGTGTTCACCTTGCATTTCTAATAAATTTAAAATTTTTGATTTAGTCTATTCAACATTTTAAATTCATTTAAAAATAATAATTATTTTACTTAACTAAAAGGTATTAAAGAATGAAATGTGCTTGACATATAAATTTCATACTTGAACTTAGAACAATTTTTTTCGCCAAGTGTATGTTGAATAACTTGTTGACTCCAGCTGGGGTCTGCAGGAACTGTGGTCGCGTGCAGATTAGCGGACGTCGGCGCCGCCAACGCCAAGCTTCAGATTCAACTTCATCTACAGTTGGGGGCACACATAAGTCTTATACACATGATCGTATATATATTAATATGTGCGCCCAGTGAGTACATAAATTGAGATGAACGCGTGAGAAAATTTTGGGTTAGGGTTTATTTTGTTATGACTGTTTTCCATTTGCCTGACTCTTGTCTTGGTCTTGGCTTGACGCGGCTTGGTTATTGCCCTGTTGGCCACTTTCTTGTTTCAGTCAGAGTCGCAGTTGGCTGTCTTCAAGTGGTGGGAAGTTATATACGCACGTGTATACATATATGTATATATGTATATATGGCAGCTTGCTGGGAAGTGTGAAATCGACTGGAAGTAGACCCAGACCCGTGACTAAATGAGCAAGAGCTGGCTGGCGGGGGGAATTCTTAAATTTGAGCGTGTGAGCAAGTGAAACTTTATTTAGATATGATAAAATCTCGTATGAAACACACACACGTGTGTATAAGTGTATGTGTGTATGAGTGTGTTTGTATTTCTGTCCAAGTCGTAGATTTTCTATTAATTAACATTGTTAATTTGTTTGTAGACGGTTTCAAGATTAAGGTTGCTGCCGCTCATTGTTTCTCCAGATCTCTATTCGCCACACTTTGAATTGAGGTTGTGTCGCCGTGTGGCATCAGCGAAGGAATCTCGCGTTAGTGCATCTGACACATAGATAATTGCTTTGCTACCTCTTTTTTCCCCTCACTCTCTCTCTCTCTCTCTCTCTCTCTCTCTCTCTCTCTCTTTCTGTTTCTATGTGTCGTTTAATTTTAATTAAATAAACTAACTTCAATTGAGGTTTAATGGCACGAAAGTGTGCTAAGTGCGACAATAGAAATTACTTTGCTTGCATTTATACCTTGCACTCAAATTGAAAAGGAGTATATTGTTGATACTCTGCTATTATTTGGTTGTCTGTCCGTTTGCCTATCTGTTTGCTTTGCAATATAAACCTGTTTATATCAGCATTATTTAGTCTTTAATTTTGCCGCAAGAAAACTAATATAATAATAAATTCCCCTTAAAATCAAGCCAAATCTGTTGCCCACTCACAACCCACAGATATTTAAATTTCTCTTATCACAGTTTGATGGTCAGTGCATAAGAGTTTACAGTCTTCGAGGCGCTAACCCAATAATCAAAATTACTTTGTTGAACTGTTTTCAGCTATTGCCATATGCCATATACAGAGTATCACATAGTCGGTTATTATTGACTGCAGTATTTCTTACCTGTATTTAATTTATTTTGTTTTTGTCCCAAGTCCAAGCGTCGACCTCAACAGCCAATTGTTGGCCAAGTTAGTTAGCATACGTCCAGGTCCATTGATAAACAACATGGCCAACCAATTTGGACCCGCCTCGAGTCGTCACAGTTAAGCGTATCCGTTGGCCGCGCCTCCAGTCTGTAGATCCAAGCAATTTGCAGGTGGCTTTGTCGACAGATTTGTGGTACCATTTAAATGGCAAAAAAAAACACAAAACAAAAAAAGCACCAAAAAACCAATACGAAACAAGTTGCGCTTTGTTGAAGACCAGATTCCAGTTTTGGAACGAAACAACGGCACAGTTGTCCAAAATATTTGACCTACATATAGCTGGAGAGTGGCGGGGGAGAAACAAATCTCTAGCTAGGCATTATGCAATCAACTTATGGAAATTCTATTGGGAAATCAAGTGGAAATTTTTAATTATAAAAATCACAAATATATATTTGTTAAAAATGTATGAGCAACACTTGAATAGGAAAACTAGTCGCTAGTTAACATGCAACATGCAAATATGCAACAAAAACAACAGCAACAGCAACAACAGGATGACCACTTGACCATGACTGAAATATCGAACAGTGCTGGGCATCCAGCGTCCAAAGCAATGGCAACCGGCTCCAACTTCCGCTGTGGCAGTGGCAGCGCCTAGGCGAGGCAGTGCAACATTTTTTGCTGCTATTACGAGCATCGCTTGCAACCGATCTCCACTTTTGTTGTTGTTGCTGTTGCATTATTATTATGCAAAGAAGCTGGCAAGAGACTGAGCGTGAAATATATAGATAGGTAGATGGATGCACACAACAAGTGGGACAGGAGGAAAGAGGGGGCAGATCAGGCAGCGACTGTCAGGCACATTAACCGAAATCCAGTTGCAGTTGAATGACTTGGGCACGTTGCATGTTGCAGTCAGTCGGCAAAAATTTCTTGTTGACTTGCAACATTTTGTTGTTGTTTGTTGCCATGTTGAATTGCATTTAGGCATAGCTCGATTACAGAAATTTGATTTAGATCATTTGCAGTGATTGGTGTTGCATTTGTCGGACAAAGAGAGCTGCTACACTCGGAGAAAAATCACAGTTGCAAATCCAAGTGCGACTTATAGAGAAAATATATTCAAATTTTCAACAGTATTTCCGGAATATTATAAAATTAAATATGAATCATCCCATAAAATTTCTTGGTATTGAGTTGGAAATTTAAAAACGTTTTTTTAAAAAGAATTTCGTTGTAAAGTTAAAAAATGTCTACCTTATTCAGGTTATGACCAGGCTATTACCAAATTTCAGTATAAATATTTTGGTTTTTGTCTGAGTGTACCAAACTGATGCGAAATTGAGCTTTGACCTACTTTGCATAGCTGCTCCTTCTCTCTTCATCTTTCTATTTCGCTCCAATTTTATGTTCCTCTTTCAACTATGATTGCTTTTATTGATGATTCGAAAGCAATTTGACATTAATTATATTTATGAGTGCCTGTAATGAATAAAATCTTTTGTCTTTATGAAATGTTAATGCAATTCATAACAATTATTTAATTATTACAAGAAAGAGTTTCCGATTGGATTGTATTAGATATTCAGCAAGATTTTTAATAGAATCAATTTTCTGCGAGCTTGTGAACTTTCCCATATTAAATAGAGTTTTTCGGTTTTCCTTTAAAATACGACAGTTTTCACCAACACAAAAAATGTTTTCATGACGGGAGACACTCAGACCCCAATACATTTAAATTTGAGTTTGAGCATATGAATAACTCACAATGTTTGGGCTTGTTGGTGACTCCATTAGTCACCCAACTGGCATTCTACGTTGGCGTCGTCCCAGTTCAGCACCTAGCTCTGCAGCTGCAGCACGCCGGAGTCTCTGGTGGCTTGGAGCATTGGGGCAACCATCCGCTGGCAGCGGAAAACGAAATGGCAACGAAAACAAAGAGGAGGAAAAAAATAGTTAAAATAAAAACCTATACACCAAGCAAATTCGAAGCCACATTTCGGCTCCACTTTTGCATCAGTCGAGGCAAAATAACAAAAACAATAACCCAAACAAAAATTGAAGGCGCTGCTTTGGGCTTCTGGCACTCCCCTTTCCGCTTGGAATTTCGCAGCTGAATGGCAAAAAGCGCTTAAATGCCAACGCTTTGTTTTGGCCAACTTCAGATATATTGTATATTTAAGTTGAGTTCTCATTTCGGGGCAATTGCCCAGATTGGCACCGATGGGAGGCCCGCCTGTTCAGTGACTCACCGACTAACCTGGCCCAGCTCTAGACATGGTGCTGGCCATCATCTAAAACGTGGAAATACAATTTTCACGCACGCATGCGCCGCGGCCACTCGCCACATTAAGTGAGAGTATTCGTTTTACTTTTCGTGAATGGATCGCAGTGCAGTGCACATTGCTTATGACATAAGTAAATGAAAAATTCCCCTCCCGCCTCTTGTTGTTAGAGGGGAGCAGAAGCAGCCGTAGGAGCTGGTTAAAACAATTTCGCGCAATTATGGCAGCCAGCGAAATGCGAAACAATTAAAAATTATAAATCAACTTCCACGCTCAATGCGAAATTAGCGTAAATTGCAACTGGAAGTGTAATTACCAGTTATATATTTTGCATTTTTGCCAAGCATTTAAAATCAAAGCCAGCTAACTGCGCCGGCCAATACCCATACAAATACAACGTTGTGGAATTTGATTAACTTCCGCAAAACATTTACGCAGATTATGCTGCGAGCGAGGTAAAAGCTGCAAATCGATTGTTTAAAGACCAAATCAAAGTGAAATCGTGGTGTTAGTTTCGCCATATTGAATACAGATACGCCTTGGAGATAAAAATTATACTTTTTTGTACATGCCAAGGATTTTGTAGAATGCAGATATAAACTTTAAAACCAGATATTGTTACATTTAATTATTTAAATTAACTTACTGAAATTTAAAGCTCGGGGCTGTGATATAAAACAGGAATTCGAATGAAAGTCAGTAAAGTGAAAAAATGCAACAAATAAATTATGTTTAATATCCAAAATACTCTGAAGGCTTCTTAAATGGATACTTATTATCTTTGGCTGTCACTTAATTTATACGTCTAATTTTCGAATAAAATGAAATGTAAAAACATATATAATTTTTTTAAAAAAATTGGCTTTGCGTTAGGTCAACAGAACTTCCGAAAAAGAAATGTGAATATTTTGAGAACTTTAAAGTATCATATTTATAAATTAAATAAAATATGTGTGTAAATTAATAATACATTTTTAAAATATTTAAAATATTTTATTATGAAAATACATTTATTATAGACATCTATATATAAATGTATTTAAAATATAATATTCAAAAATAGTAAAAATAACAATGCCGTAGTAAATGCTATTTCACAGTCGAAAAGACCCGTAGAACTGAAGTATAATTTCAACGGGAAATTAAAATCATTAAAATTCACTTTCGAATATCAGTCTGAGGTCGAAGCCAAAAACGAAAGTTGCAAAGATATGATCTATATATATACACACAAACGGATAAATATGAATAAAACAAAGCACACTCAACTCTAGCAGCTATGTGAGAACTGGCGAAATGGATCTGCCAGCTATTTGGGTATTAGTACTCTGTAATGTATTTGACATTTGGCCATGTGAAAAGCACGCTAATTAAGCCACAACTGAAACGGCCAAATGCTTCTCACAATGTGTTTTGCAGCTTGTGCCGCTCAGAAAAACTAAAATTTCCATATAACTGGCAGAGGGGCAGGCGGACTGTGCCCAAAAAGTTCGCTCTCATTTTCAACGTCAGTCGGTCGAACACGTTAGCCGCGTCTCTGGGGGTCAATAGACCCCAGACCCCAAAGCGAGCGCAGATTTCTCAAGCTATACGGCAGCGACAAAGCCGCAAAGCCACAAGACAGCAGAGCCACAAAGCAACAACAGAGCAGAGCCACAGTAGAATAGCAAAAAAGTTGGAACCAAACCAAATTATGGCATGGCTAAGAAGCAAAGCTACAAAAAAGGGAGACACAAATAAGAAATATAAAAGTCAACGCGATCGCGTCGAAAGTGACCGATTAGGAGATACCTTGTACTTATCTTAAAGCTGCCTTAACATGCATTCAAGCGTTTTTTTAAATACATATGTACTACACACATTTTATAAGTTATTTTAGGTTTTATTATTTAAAATATAATATTTAAAAACCTTGAAAGCAAATTAAAAATTTATTCTAAGGAGACTTTCAATTTTAAAGCTGTCGGTTTTTACAAATTTCGAGATTGGCTTGTTTACAAACAGACTGTTCCAAAAATTTGCACGAAAGTAGTATACACTTTTTTGTCAATTAAAAATGATTACAGGGTATACAAAAAACAAACTGACTCGTCGCTTTATTGTCGTCTGCCGGACTGGACTATGACAGCGACTGGGACTCTGAGTGCGACTTGGGGCTGGGCTGGTTTTTTTTTGCGCGGGGGGCGTTCGCTGCAGGTGTTGTTGTCGCGCTCAAGTTATTAAATTACCGTTATTTATTACAAAACCGTTTGCCATTGCTGCCATGGCCCAAATGCGCTGCAGAACCGCGCCAACCTTCATCGGCTACGTTGATAGTAACGGCTTCGCGTATGCTTATGTGTGTGTATTGTGTGTATCTAGTATATTTGTATCTCTATCTGCAGCTGTTCGCATTGCCTAACTGACCAAGTCACAGATACCAGCAAACGTATTCGCTTGTACGTGCGTTGGGAACAGTTGAGAGTCGTCAAAGTCAAATCGAAACGCATTCAATTGCCTCACAATCGATTCATTTGAATGCGAGCGCCGTCAGGTCTTGTCGGTCTTGGCCCATTTTCCATTTGGCTGTTTTGGCTTAGACGCGCTCGGCTAATTTCCAGCATTTTGGTTAATGTAAATGCCATTGCCTCTCGCCTCTGGCCACTTGGCGCGTGAATCAGCACTTTAGCAGCCGTTTCAACTATAGCGGGTAATGTGAGACAAGTGCGGCCCTGGTATTGCGTCCCAGCCCCCCCAGTGCCCCCACTCCAACCCACCCCACCCGTTGGTATATTAATAGTTTAGTGGACAGCATCCATTGGCCGCGAAGGTCAACCTGTTGTTGGCTATCGACTGAAACCCAAGACCCGCCTGCGTTCAGGCCAGTCGATTCCATGTTATCTTATACCTTTTAACGTGTTCTTAACTTTGAGTTATTTGTCTTTGTTGTTTAGCTAGAAATATATATTAGAAATACATGCATTTCTGTACTCAATTAAAATGCAAATATCAAAACCGAAATGATGCAACCCGAAAGTAAAATTTGTAAGATAATTTATAATTCATAATTAAAAACAAAATATGCTTAAAATTTTAAATATCAGTTAACAATGCATAAGGCACTTAAATGATAAAATATTTATCTTATATATTCTTTGTAGACATAGACATACTTAAGTTTTACTACTCAGTTTTTAATCTGATTTTAATTTCTTGTTTTGGACAACTTTTTTTTTTATTGTTTTTGTGAGTTTCTTTAAGAAGCATTGTTTTTAACAGCATTGTCAAAATATTTTATAACTTTAAGGCCACGTATTAAGTATTATGCTTTTTTGCTTAATGCAAGAAACTTTACATTTATTTTTAAAAACATTAAAAATTTCATTTAAAATGAAGTACAAATTATAATTATGTTAAGAATATTAAGAATTTTAAGCTCGCTCAAGCTTTAAGGAATTATTATATAAAAATGTTTGTTTTTCTCAGGGAAATGTTAACAATAAGCGAAGATTCAATTCAATATAAAATTCATTCCAATTTTCCATGTACTTGCAGTTTATGGCAGCAGCGCTGATCTTAACGTGACTGTGGACGATGGCGAGGCCTCTGTGTACAATGGCGATGAGAATCACAAGGTGTGGAGTGGCTCTCAGGATCAGCTGGACAGCATTGGGGCCGTGGAGAGTCCGTACGAGCTGTACGCGGGCAACACATCCACGCTGGGCAGGCCGCTGCGAGCGCGTCAGATCAGCGCACCGATCGATGTGCCGCCGCCGCCCGTCAAGGAGGAGCGCAAGACGAAGCGCGACAAGAAGTCATCGAAGTCCAGCGGCAGCCAGAGCCTGTCGGGCACACTGATCAGACCAAAGCCCATGCATCCGGCGGCGCTGCACCGCTCCCAGCTGCACGCCGGACCGGGACCTGGCCCGGGTCCGGCTAGCGTCATCTACGGACCCGTTTCCGGGCCGCATGCGGCACGCCAATATCACACAATTAGTCATCGCGGCTTTCCGCCCGGACCGCCAGCACATCATGCACATCCACATGCGCATCAGCATCAGCATCACCTGATGCAAATGCATCATGCACAGCAGTTGGGTGGCATGCCGCCGATGCAGGTGCCCATGATGATGCCACAGCAGTACGCGACGCTGCAGCCCTCGCGCTCCACCAGCAAAAAGAAGAAGAAGGACAAGAAGAACGGCGGCGTGCCCGTGGGCATGCCCATTGTGCCGCCCATCTACGCCTACCAGCAGGCAATGGGCGGGGTGCCGCCACCGCCGATGGCCCAGTCCATGATCGGCGAGCCACGGCCGCTGAGCATGTCCAGCCGCAAGATGGCCGCGTCCATGGGCAACGGCCTGGACGATTCGGGCAACTCGGGCGCCGAGTCGCCATCGCCCGGCGGCACGGGCATCTATCGGCGCAAGGGGCACCTGAACGAACGCGCCTTCAGCTACTCCATACGCCAGGAGCATCGCAGTCGCAGCCACGGCTCACTGGCCAGCCTACAGTTCAATCCGCCGGACATGAAGAAGGAGCGCGAGATCGCCCAAATGGTCGCTGGCCTGGACCTCAACGATGGCGAGCGCCGGCAAATGGCGCCGGGTCCGGCAACGCTACAGCGCAAACAGGCGGCCATGGCGAACGGGGCAGTTGCGCATTCAGCCCATCCACATGCCCATCCCCAGCATCCGCATCCGCATCCGCATGCGATATATGGCCCGCTGGGTCCCTCGAGTAGTTTCGGCAAGCCGCGCAGATAGATTTCCCAGGCAATTTTGGGCAATTTGATAATCTAATTGAGTACACCCGATATGGGCTAGAAATACTATATATATATATGTGTGTGTATAGTATATATAGTATTTAGAATTACGCAACCTTTTAGCGATGCTGGTCAATTTAGAAATGGAATCGAATCATCAAATAGAACACTCAAAAGCGACCAAGACAGACTTTAACAAAATTGAGTAACCAAAACTGGATTCTATATCGATCGAAATCGGTATCAAAGTCGGTAACGAAATCGAAATCAAAATCAATTATCAACAATGAATATGTGTGCCTTATTAGGTTTATACTTTAAGTATATTAATATAAACAGAAAATTCTTTTGCCCATAACCAGATGCGTGTTAAAAGTAGAAAAAGGAAAAAAACGCAAATATAAAGACAAAGACAACAACAATTTAATCGATTATAATACATAATGTAGAATAATATAATACTAGAGTTGAAAACTGGAAATCAAGTTCTGTAAACAAGTTGTTTAATTGTATTTCGAGCACAAATGTAAAATATCTTTTCAAAATGACTAGAATGTTAAAGAGCTAGATACCAGGCCTGACAAGTAGATATATATACATATATATTTACCGATAATACATATCTTTCAATCTGTCCATATTAGTATCTTAAAGCGCAGATATACTAGATATGCAACATTATTACAAAAATATGTACAATAAATATAATAAAATGTTAACAAAATGCGTTGAATCTTTAATTTGGGGAACGCATAATAAATGTTGGGTCTGGTGCTAACATCTGCAAATCAAGTTCTATTTTTATAGTATTTTGTTTGTGGCTTTGGCGACAACATTTGTGTGTAGGCCTAAGCACACCTTGAGGTCAATTAACATGCGCGAACACGGCCAGCATAAATATGCGGCATATCTGTTCAAAGAGCCAGTACGTCAGCCGGGCTGTAACTGATTGGCACAGCGGGCGGTGTTGTCGGGGTATCAGAGAGGTTCGAGTCGAGACATTTGACAGCTGCTGTACACAGCAAAAAACCTCGCCCCGGTTCGAATCAGTGTCTGGCCTGAACCTGAACTCAGAAATTCGTTTTTAGAAAATTTATTAATAAAAGGAGGTTAAATTTTTATCAGTTCACAGCCTTGGTTATGTACTTTGCATTTATGAATGCTTAATTTAAAAAAAATTATGTGGAATTTTAAAGTGTTATTTCAATAAGAACATAATACTTTTGAAATTTAAATTATTATTTAATTTAATTTATTAGAGTTATAAACTATCAACATAACTATTTTTAAAATAATTAAATCACTGGTTGCAAAAGCTTAAACACTATATCCACACATTAACCTGGAATTCGAACCCGGATCATCGTTGTTCAGATTTTAAATCTGATTCATATTTCAGTCATTTTTAATAAGCTTTTATTTTGAAACGGAATGAAGTCATATTTCAATTGGACGTGTTCCAAATGAAAAACAAAGTGCTTAATCTTTTCAATCAAAAAATTAAAACAAATAATTATTACAAACAAAAAATATCCTATATTTTAAATCCTAAAAGGGTATTCATTTTATTTTTGTTCGTTACAATTTAAAATCGAAAAAGTTTCAAAATTTAAACGAAAATCAAAATATGTTGAATTAAAAATGTCTTTTTCAAATCAAAGATGTTTCAGTATAAAGATACAAATATTAAAAAGATTGATCACATTTATTTTAACGGTGCACATTTATTTTGCAGTGTATGCATTTTGCCTGGACTCCCACCAGCAAAATTTCAGAATATTATGGAAGCCTATGCAGATCTGCGGTGTTCGCCTAGACTCTGGCTCTGCATATTGTTATATTGGCTGTCTGGGGCTGCATAAATGATTTTCATGCAAATTCCAGGCATGTTTCGCCTGTCTTTGGATGCAGATTTGCATACGAATGTTAGCGGATTGCGAGGGCCGCGAAGGTTGCTTTCTGGTATTTTCAAACACAAATAGTTGAAATGTTTCTTAACAACTACCCAAGTAAAATAAGCGAAAGTTGTATTAAGCGGGAGCATAAACACAAAAACAGGGTATGAAATACACAACAACAAAAGTATAGTTTGAATTTTTGAATGATGAAATCGACGAGAGATCGTCAGAGACTGTCGAGAATTTCAGCAAAGACGCTTTTGAGCTTCAGGTTTCAAGCTGGTGAAGCGACTACGTCTCTGACTCCGACTCCGACTGCGATTCCGATTCCGATTTCACTTCCAGTTTTTTGCTGGCTTATAATGCCGAAAGCAAAGCAAAGATCATCGCAATTCAAGCTCAACTTTAACATCCAGCACGTAAGGGGCACATGTGAGCTGTATATTAAAAGATACAATACAGATACAGATGCGATTCAGGTGAACAGGTTAATTTTTAAGCAGTTTATAACAACGCACAAAAGTCAAAAGTGAGTTGCATCAGTTTGGCGACTCTGTCCTCGTTTTTCTTTATTATTTTGCTTATTTTTTATATTTTGGCCACAATAATTATAGGTAGATGGCATCGCCTTGCCTTTCGGTTTATGCCTATAAACTGCACCTATAGCCATTTACCTTTATGTGCGTATTACCTAATTGCCGGCAGGCGCGAAACGTATATTTTATATTTTCCCAACCGCTTGGCGTATAAATCAAAATTGGCAGTTCCAGTTGCCCAGTTGTCCAATTGTCCAGTTCCAGGCAGGAGATCGTGAATTGTGGGGACTGCTCGCTGCCGCATTGCGTAAGAGATTTTCAATTAAAACGCGTATGCACAGAGTAAACTTTGGTTGTCTGTGCTGGGGGTACAGGCATCCCTCTTTTTGTGCGGCACGCCGCAAGCTCTCTGTGTGTGTCAGCGGCACAGCCAGCCATCGCTGGCTTTATGGAAATTCCACATTTATGCAACAAGAAAATGCGGCAAGAAAACATTTTCCATTTCCAGTTTTACTGGAATACCAACGCCGACTTGGGCAGCTGGTCAAGCAGCCAAATTGTGGCCACAACTTGCTGTACACACATACATATTTATGCGTATATATATACATATATATATCTAGCTGGTCTAGTCGGAACTGGCCGACTGATGATTGACCCCCCATGAGTGAAGGCTGAAATCACTTTAGAGTATTTAATCAATATAATAAAATCGCTTGGTATTGCACTTATTTTTAGTTTTATATCTTGCAAATAATTATCATTTAGCTTTTTAATACACGACTATAAATCGGTATATATAATTTATCATTTAAGCCATTAAAAAGCATTTGATTTAATTACAGCCATGTGGAAATTGTTGCTCTAGTTTCTTCAAAAATGTATAAAAAATAATCTACCATTATTCCAAAGTAAACTCGTTTCATTTTTAGGTATTATCTAGCGGATAAATAATTTAGACGTATCTCACGTTCAAAACACATGAATGCTAAACTAAATAATAAGAGAGTACGAAAAGCAAACGTGATACGTTTATTGAGCAAGAAGTTTGGTAGAACTGCTCAACATGCTGTTTTTATCGCAGCTAAACAATATATGTGTATTTGTTCTGATTGACTGACTGAGTGATTGATGATCAAACTACTGTTAGAGGGGGGAAACTGCATTTTTCACTGCAGTCTGTAAGAAAATTAGGCAAAAATGGTTCAAACCTATTATTGAAGATCCGACATTAACTTAAATTTAAAGATCCGACATTAACGGAAACCACTTCAAACTAATTTTTTCGATCTACATAAACATTCATACATATTTTTTCTTCTAATTCGGTACACCCGAGCAATGCCGGGTAAAATGTGCTAGCATATGTAAAGATTTTTAAACTCTGTATTGATATACAAAGCATGTTTAAATATTATACAAGCAGCTGAAGAGCTTACTCTCGTAGATAAGTATGTATATATTCAGGCGAGAGCTGTGGAGACAAATCTATCAGACGTAATGTAAGCGCATAAACCCGATCCGAAGAATTGAATTGCGTGAGCAGCTATCGGAGACCTCGAAACACCTGCAAGTGGCAAGAAGTTGCCGTCACCAGCACCACCAGCAGCACCAGCAGCACCAGCAGCACCAGCAGCACCACTGATAGTCCACTGGCCAAAGCGGCAAACAGCTCTCCAACGTGGCCATTACCAATGGACTCAAATGTGCCGGCTAAGGCCCACAAAATTGTTGTTGTTGTTGTCGGTTGTGGATTTCGTGTTGTTTTCTAATGCCTGTCTCTGGGTCTCTTGACATAGGCTTTTGTTGTGCTCACAATTCGCACTCGAAGTTCGAGTTGGGACTCTCTGGGTCTGAGACTGGTTGCGGGCTATTGACAAACTTCAGAGTGTGCGAGTGTGTGTGTGTGTGAGTGTTTGAGTGTGTGTTTGGTGTGTCCAAGTCTATAGACCGTTGCATTGGGCTGCGGCAGCAGCAGCGACTATGGCTTTGGATTGCGGTTTGTTTATTGATAAACTCGTAGATACTTTTCTCTATAGCTGTTAATTTGGTCTTTTATGTACCTCTGTGTGTGTGCGTGACTATATCTGTGTGAGCGTGTGCGACTATATCTGTCTCTGTGTGTGTGTCTACTATTCGATTGAATCTTTGGAATGCGGACAATCCGGTCAGCAAATGGAATTCTTTTACACAAGCAGATAGACACAGCGCAACGGCTCAATGCGGTCAATAGGAGGGAGTCGGCACTTGACACGCAAGTCTCGACCAGCTCGCCCAGCTTGTCCAACTCGGCTCAAGTTGGGTCTCAATCTGGGCCTGGGCCCATCTATGCAACTTCAGACGGCACACATTTAATTAAACCTGTCATCAATGAGCTCACAAAAGGGCGAAAAATCGTGTCTTCATAATTATCTCGGACGCATTCAACAACTTTGTTATTGATCTGTTTGAAAATGGCGTGTGTGTGTGTGTGTGTGTGTGTGTGCACTTGAGAATGCGCCTGAAACTTTTAATTGTAATTGATTTTCAAAGTAAGGTGTTATATTATTGGTTTTCAAATATTTGAAATAATCTAAGATCTAGTTGAATTTTTTTAATAATTACTAAATACATAAATAATTCTTAATTGGTACTCATCAAAATGCATATATTCATTTTATTTATTTTTTTTCAACCTCAAACTAATTAGTAGCATGTAAATATTTCTTTAGTATTTTATATTCTTCAGAAACAGCATTTGAGAATATGTTAATATTCAGCTTAATTGTTATTGCTCTTTTACATTTAATTTTTGAACATTTTCTCAAAGGATTAAGTCAGAATTTTGTCATTATAAAAATTAAAAATAAATTGTTTATACTCGTTCACGAAGTGAAACTAGTATATTGGGTTTGTGCAATGTACGTCATGCTGTCCGTCTGTCCGTCTGCCCGGATGAACGCAACTTTTTTCAGCGCTATTGAAGATAGAGACTTGAAACTTTTTGCATATATACTCCCTCCCGCCTCCACAAACCGCGAAAATCTATATATCGCACAGTTTTAAAGCTAGGGTCACTGAATTTGGAAGGTTAACTTTAAAGATAGTTAACAAAATTCGCCCACGCAATTTTGACATGTGAAGTTCTCGGATCTATAGCTCCCATATTTCAAGCTTCCATAACTTTGTCAAAACTGAACCGATTTTCATGTTTCATGGCATTTTTGTATTTGTCATAATTAATTAGAGATTACTTTTGCATTGCACAAATAATGCCTGGCAGTATGTTTTATTACACTGTGAACGAGTATTGCGCTGTCGGTTACACCTGACTGCAACGTTTTTACTTGTTTCAATATATTGTATTTAAAAAGCAATTGTTGTTAAGCGCTATCTACAATAACAACATTCTTTCCTAATTTCAAGCGTTCATTTCTAATTCCTGGCTCTAATCTTTTTGTACCTTTAAATTGTATTCCTAAGCCGGAATATAGGAATTGGGAGTTCCAAATCCAGCGATCAGCACCAACAGCCAATTCGCCTTGGCACTCGATTTTAATGCGTTCTCACGTACTTCAAAAGGTAAAGACAATAATATTTTGCTCAACTCTCGCCTTCTTTAAATTTAATTATTTCCGAGGCTGTGTGGGTTTTGTTCTCTTCAGTTGATTCAATCACGTCAATCAGCTGTCAAATTAACACCGCGTTAGTTGAAATTCATTTATCTTGCTTCACTTGTGAGGCCTTGGAATTGGACGCGGAATATTAGAAAGAAAAAAATGCAAGTGTTTTCCTTTCAAAGGATACCAAGGACCGCGGACTATAAAAGCTGTGGCACCTGGTTGAGTTTTCGTATTCAGTCGGCAGTTGGACAATCGTTAAGATGTTGCACTACAGGAGCCCTTTGTGCCATTCTTGCGCCTTATCGCTGCTTGTGCTGACCACTTACTTGCTCCTTACCGTGGCGAGCCCATCTCAAGCGGAGAGCGTGGACTCCGTGAAAGAGGAACTGCAGCTGCGCGACATGGAGCCCAAGCTAGATGTGGACGGGGGTTCCGTCAATGGAAACAGGGCAGCCACAACGCTGACACGTTTCGGCAGCAACAGACGCAATCAAAGATCAATTGGACTCGGCCCTAGGTTTCTACCAATTTCCCGCTCTAAAATACCCATCGAACTGGAACTGCTGGTAAACAACGAGGAGGCCGAGCGTCCCAAGCGATTCGATGACTATGGCCACATGAGATTCGGCAAGCGGGGCAACGATGATCAGTTTGACGACTATGGCCATATGCGATTCGGACGATAAATGCGATTAAGTGCTATATTCATATATATAGGGGTCTGGGAATGATATGCTTTTGTAAATAGTTCAAGCTTATGCTTAATTACACATATATACACTGCTCGTTACAACTAACATTTTGAAGTGAATAAAAAAGATTCTGCATTCCACAAAAGGAAATTTAATATGGTCTATATGTATAAATATACTATATGGTATAGATACAAAACTTTCAAATAATGCTTAAAATTAACATATTTGCAGTTTTGAATTATTGAAAATATCAGAATTTATGTGGCGCATCAAAGTATGCAACACTTTAAAAATAGAAGTCGCCACCTGTGCACCCTGTGCAAAGCACGCTGTTACGCCTCTTTTTAGTATGCCCATGGTTAATATATTAAAAGCGAAGCATACTTTCAGGCCGTGCACGAAATTAAACTGCATTACCCATCATTTACACTGCTTGTGTTGCCAGTCACGTTCAAACGCTGTTTGATATGCTACAAAGGTGATACAATTTAGAATGTTAGTGAAAATGCGACCAGTCTATAGAGTGTTTTCAGTGTTCTTCAGTACTCGTGAAAATAAATTAATTATTTACCCAATCATAAAAGAAAACTAAACTGCATTAAAAACAAATAACCACATAACCTTATATTTAAAGACCTAGAAATGCATGAATTGCGCTCAGATAGGGTGTCAACAGATTGTACAGGTAGACCGTGTGATAGGGAAATACGATCAGTGGGAAAAGGGTTTACTAGCTCAAGTGATTTGCAATGAATAAGGAATATACTACAGATGTGCGAATGTCGGATGTTTCACACACAGAATGGCTCCACTGGCTCTTAAGTGCTGCCAGTCATTACAAACAGTTTTATAGCAGACAGCTTACGACAGGCTACCACAAACTGCGCGCTAAGTTTAAATAGCATTTAAAAGAACCAAATGCAAGCGGATTATTTTTGTTAACTTTTTACTTTAAGCCTTTATATTTAATTCGTCATAAGTTTAAATTACAACAATTACGTATATTTCACAAATTTATATATTTTTTAGTATATTAATAGATTAAGGTTTCTCTTGCATTTAACAGGCTTTCCACAATAAGGAAATTTATTGTTGAAGAAACCTCAGAAGCTTAGCGTTTTGCCCCAATTAAAAATAACCCATTTCAATATCTTTCAAGAGAGTCTGGTTTAGAAACTAATCCTCCACAGAAACTGATAGGAGCTGCCGCCCGTCCGACTGACACAATTTCCTGGAGCACAAAACAAAAAAGAAAACAAAAAAGAAAAGAAGAGGAGAACTAACTAGGAGCCAGCATCCATTATTTGTGGGGCTGCTCCAAAGACCGTCGCTTGTTTGAAGCTGCAGTTGCCAAAGATTCTGACAACAGCATTCTTAAAGATTGACCCATTTTGAAATGAATGCGCGTATGGAACCAGTTTCCATTCAGTTGGCCATACCTATCGATGCAGCTAGTCCGGGCCAGGCATAAATTAATATGGCTAGGCCACCTTGAGCTGGAAGCGCGTCTGTCTAACGGTTTACTCAAATATTGGTCAAATCTACGCGATCGTGGTACGTAGCCAAATGAGCACACAGCACACAATTCGGGCCAGTACCCACGCAGGTTTAACAACTTTTCTATTTTTCGGCAACGGGAATCGAAAATTGGGATCGTTGTTGGTCAAGGTGGACAGGTATTGGCATGGGCGGACTGTTCTGACCTGGTTCAATAAAATTTGGAAAAGTTTTTGCATACTTTTACAGCAAACATCATACGGTGTTGACATAAGCACTATAAATTGCTGCTATTAGTGTCTTAATTATGGGCTTCAGCTGGCAGCGCAGTCACAAAATTTGGCTAATCCCCATCAGCTGTCGGCAAGAGTTGGTTGGCGGTAGTCGAACGCCCCCGGCGGCTAGTCAAATGCGTGACGAGAGAGATTACGAGTACTTTGCACATAACCCGAAGCCACTGCGACAGCTTCTGCCACTGTCTCTGCCTCAGCCAGTGACTCAGCCTCTGCTTCTGCCAGTGGAAAACTTGCCCCAACACCTGGTGGTTTGGCCGACTGACTGTAAGTGGACGTCGTGTGGATGCCGCTCTGGACGCATCTAAATTGCTCTTGAGCAGTTAGTCTCGTGATTGGCCTCTCGCGCTTCGGTCGCTGTATCGGTTGCAGTTTCCATGACAGCTTTTGATTCGAAATAGCTGGCAAGTGTTTTTTGAATAAATTAATGGGTGTGTTTAATGAGAACTTTAAGTATGTAAAACAAATCTCAGCTAAAACTATCAATTAGTTATTAGTAAGCTGGATATACATATTATAATATGATATATGAGGATTACAATGCAAATTAGGTAAGTCAATTTTGGTTATAATTAATGCAAATTTCAACATAACCTTCCCCCAAATTTTTATCGTGAGTAATATTTCCCTTGCGACTCGAAATGGATCATTATTAATATAACACATACGACTAGTTGGATGTTTCAGTAGTGCTTAGCTTTGTGTATTTGGAAAGTCTTAGACTTTAATATATATGTAGTAAAATATTACAAAAATTTATTTCTCAATATATATCTAAGGTTTACCAAAACGTTGCTAGTTTTAATATATTATCAGTTATTATTTTTAAATACATGTATATATATGTATATGTATACACTTCTTTATCTGTATTCTGTTCTTAGGGACAATTGCGGAAAAAAAAAATAAAGGGGAAAATGTACTGTAGTTTCGCGGTTTTGGTCCGGCTTTAACCCTTTGCCTAACTCCTAGGGATTTACGGATATATAAAAAATGATAATAATTCTAATTATATTGGAAATATTTTGTAGTAACATGAAACTTTTCGGTAAATGAAAATTTATCCCATTAATTCTGCAATATATAATTGCTTGTCTACGCCAATTATTTTGACTTCAGTTCACTTAATTAGCCATTATTGTTAAACGCAAGACAAATGCCAATTCAAGCACATGCTAACTGTTCTTTGTCTATATTTGGAACCAGAATTAAACGCCATATGTAGACAAATACATTCATTCGTTTAGCGGGATTTCTGATACTGATGCTGCTGCTCCTCCAACCGATCGACAAGCCATTTATTTTATTATTTTTTTCCTGCTGAAACTCGTTCAGTTTATCCGTTCGTTGTTCGCGCTTCTTTCAAGTAGGGATCTCGAGTTTTCATGCAATTATTTTCAGATTTTCTCCTCGACACGGCTGCCACGGCTGCTGCGTGACAGGTCTGTGGTTAAGAAACTGGAGCATCGATGCGCCGTTTGTGGCAGCTGCAAGTGCAACTTGTTGGCAGCTCGCTCGCTCGCTGGCTTCCAGTTCTAAAGGTGGGTCACAGCCATAACTCCTAGCCGGTGGCCAGCCAGAAGCATCCACATAAAAGCACACACACATTCTCGAAAGTAGGTAGATGGATACGAGTTTTGCAGCACGTCGCGACAAATCCAATCACCACTTTACTGCTACTTAACTGTATTTCTATCGAGCTACTTATAAGAATGTGTTAATCAATCGAGCGCAATTGCATTTACCAACATATCTGACAATCTCAATTAATTGTTCTAACTGCAATTCCACTTGTTACATGCCGGAATTACGTATATGAATGAGATATAACATTTAAATTAAGGATTATTTTGCGAAAAATGAAAATTAGATATCACATAATATTCGCGCAACCTCATTTGCTAACGACTACGAACGGGATAAATAGATTTACATTAATATAACTTAAGTTTTTCACAAGCTGTCAGCTGTTATCTCTCCCAATATTTCACAAACTCGATGTAAATTTTCTCATCAATTTTCAAATGTTTAAAGAAGAGTGCGCGGCTGCAGAACTTTCCCTGAAATGTGTTAAACGATCCGCACTAAGCAGTTGAATTATGATCACGATTTTATAGCCCACAACGGCACAAAGAGCGAACAATAAGAGAACAGTTAGCAATTTAAGCAACAATCTGATGGTGTCAATGAGCACTCCAACTTCTATACAATTTTCAGCACCAAGTGCCGCCTCCAATGCAAATGTCTGTCTGTGTGTCTGTGTGTGTGTGTGTCTTTGGGTGCTACGGAACACCACTGACCCACAAAGCACGCGCCATTTGAACTCAGCTGACCCAAATAAATGAAAGTCGCTTAACACCCAGAGTAAAGAAAATTGCGGAATTACCAGACTAAGCCTATATTTGTGCAATAACTGAAGAAAAAAACAGAAGAAAATACCGAAAATCTCATTCAACAGGCAATTATAGCAATAAAACACATTAAATTTCCATAAGAATTTTTATCTTCTTTTTTGTGTCTAGTAAGTACCGCTAAGGTTGCAACCAGGTGGACTTTATGCTTTGGCCAACAAATATGCATAACGTACATACAGTCAAGGGGTATGCGGGGCATGCGGCACGTGGCAATTTATAGCGCAGAGTTCATGAGCAGCGCCATGCGTCACGCTTTTTTGAGCAATTTCTTTGTTGGATTTCATTATCTACGCCGTAATGCTCACCTTATGGGTGCATTGTTCGGCAAGACCTAACAACTATTCAAAAGTACGACTGTATGAAGGTGTGTGTGTGTATGTGTAAATTTTTACAAACCCAAAGGTGTTATTTCGGGCATATGTGTTTAAAAATGTTAAAGAATGGATTTAGACCACTATCAAATTAAATTTATTTATATTATATGCATATATTTATTTTTATTTATATTAAAGATCTTTAGTTTTTTTTATTTTCTATTTCTGTTTTATGTAGATATATTTCTCTATTTCTATGCATACATATACATCCACAGCTTTATATCGATATCTATATACTAAAACTCCTTTTAATTTGAAAGAAAATCCATTTATTTTACAATAGCCTTATCCCTGCACTATTTGGTAACCTTTGGAACCTACATTTTCACACTATTTGAAGTGAATAGTTGTGAATGATTGCGAATTATGTTGAACAGTCGTGAATAGCTCGGTTTTTTTTATCTTTTTTTTGGCACACGTTGTAATTCGCGAGTTGTAAAATATGAAAACCACACGACTTTAATTTGGCTTAATATGCGCAGCTCTGTCGCGCCAGGCGGCGCTTGACTTGCACGAATGTTTTTCTATTGTTATTGTTAAATAGTGGAAACGTGTCGAAAAAAAATATAAAGCTCAAGTAGAAGACATAAAGAAGAAGCAGAGCAGAAGTAATAGTGAAATGCCGTAACGAGTAGCACAATGTGACAATTGTTGTGGAGCATTTTTCGTGTTTCTGCCGAGGCTCGTGATGCAATGCGAATTCATTCATCGGTGTTGTTGTTGTTCGCAGCTCGAAGCTAAAATAACCCAAATTTAACTACCAGAGAGCTGTAGTTAAGCGGTTGTCAAAAGAAAGTCAGATCCCGATAAGAAACATAATTGTCAGCGTCGTTGGAGGCCTCGCTCTTACCCAATAGTGCATTACATTTAATTCACAACTATATTTCGGTGGTCAGATCATCTATACATAATACCATAATATCTAAACAACTGATATTTGCTTTAAGATTTGTCATTAATCTATGGTTAAAAAGAACATTCTGTGTGAATGGAAACATATGCCGGAAAATATTAATAAAATTGTATGAAAATTTGAATTCCCAATTCCCATTTTATACAATTACCATCAGATTCAGTAAGCCAAATAATGGAAACCTGTATTAATATCAGATTCCACTTATTTTACATAACACCTCTTGTTTATAATATCGTTTCTTATTACATTTACAAATTACGATGCGCCGTGTTCTTCTCTGTCTAGTTATTCTTATCTTATTCAAAGAATTACCTAATCAAAAAATTTCTCGATTCAGAAATTTAACGCTATGTTACATTGCTTTAATGTTGAGCTTACAGTGCTACCTGAGTGTCGTATCATGAAAAATTATTTATATATTAGGATAAATAATTTTAAATAAAAACATAAACTGACCCGATAATTAAAAACTTCCCAATTGACACTACCCAATGACAATTTACTCGTGTTTGTGTCTTGTCGCATTCAAAAAAATGTAAAGCAATCGCACCTCGGTTGCTTACTTTTGCCCCAGTGTGCGCCCGAAGCGCATGTCAGATACGCAGTGTTAGGCACAAGAGGCTTGCCAAGGAATCAAGCGTATCCGAGGGGGTAATAGGAGGGCTGTAGCAATGCAGCATATGAGCAGACGGTGCGTTTGGATCTGTATCTTCAAGCATGCCTGAATTCGGCATAGGCAGAGCAATTGTAGTTAAGTAAAGTGTATGACTAATTTTTAAATTGTTGTTGCTGCCACTGCGATTAAATAAAACAAACCTAAAACAATTAAAGACAGACAACAGACTAACAGAATTGGGCAGAGAAAGTGATGATCATGATCATGCTATTTGTTAGATAAATTACATTTGCGGCGCCCAACCAAACACACAGTAAGTGGGAACAAACAAAATGAGGCAGTTGCCATTTAACGCAGTCGAGTACATCATGAAATTGGCACTTAAATGTGAAGCGAAGAATATATGAATATGTTAAGTATACGCCCGAAGATGCAAACCAGATGTTAACTGAATCGATTCGAACCAGGTTGATCCTGTAAGCCTAGTATAATATACAAGTAATGATCACCGATTCAGACAGCAAAATTAAATTACAAAATGTAAACTGAGAATTTGCTTCAAATTTTTTTCTTCAAATTTAAGGTTTCAATTTTGTTCAATGTTAATTGAAACCCCAAAAACTGGGTTAATAGATGTGGAAAATCAGCTTCACATACTAAACCTTAAAACTAGGCTGCAACTGGCTCCAACTGTGAACCGAATCACAGACAACTTTTTTTGAGTTTCAGCCATGTTTATAGGTATAACATAAAACAACATTAATAGTTGTATGTTATCTTCAAACATATCAAACCAAATAAAAGTAAAAGCCATATGAAAGTTCTATCTACATAAAATATATAAAAACAAACATCTAACTGTAAAAATACTTTTCTTGTTAACAAAAAAAAAATAAATAAATAAATAAATATAAATGAGATACAGGTTTTTCCTATCAGTCGTGTCGGCATCTTGTTTCACTGTTTCACCGGGCTAATCAAAATGAAAAGAAAAGCGGCAAAGATACGAATGAAACTCTACTACGACTACCCTCAGGGCCTCTGTCGTCTTCAATGTCCGGCGTAAAAGTAAGAGTTTATTAAGGCATTATCACAATAGTCGACTATTAGTCGTTCGTTTTATGTAGACACATTTTAATTAGTCGTAACTTTAAACTGTTATCTCATGAATAAAAGTCAATTTCGAGCTGCATCACAAACCGATCAATTGCAAAACAACAGCTGCTAAATTAATTATGTAAATATATGTATATACACTATAATCTGTATAATTATAGCAAAACAAAAAATAAACAATCAAAAAATCGCTTTTTTTGTTTAAGTCAATTATGCGCATAATGTACCCACACATACATCTGACTACTTATCTATCTTCATCTTAATGAAAGCTTTGACCGCCATTTCTCTGCATTAAAATATCCACCAGTTAATTTGAAATTTTGTGGATTATAGTTGACAGTGATATGAACCATTAGGCACGTTAAAATCATTTGCGAGTGTATGGAAGCCAAATAAGGTAGGCCATAAATCTCAGTCAACAAGTATAAGTATGAGATTTATTTTTGTAATAATTAATTGAAAAATTTTTAAATTATAATTAATAAATTAAAATTAAAAAAAATTAAAACAGTGTGTTCATTTAATTTAATAATATACCTTAGATGTTGCTAATTAATTTTGATATTTCCCATTATCTACTTAAACTCATCGAGCCAAAACACACTGCAAAAAATATTGAATTCGTTCTAGTTCATGATTTCTACATATATAAAATTTGCAATCAAGCAGAATAATTAAATTTTAAAAATATTCAAAACAAAAGGCATATTCAATTTAAATTTTAACTGATCGTATATAACTAAATATAATCATATAACTTTAATCTGCTCGACAAGGTATAGAAATTTTTCCCACGTGTACAATACTCATATTCTTCTAAGGTATATTTCTATGCTACACTGCGCCCGGCTAAAGGCAAAAAATAGGTAGGAAAAAATGAAAAGCAACTTATGGATTGCATAGTCAAGCACAGAAACGCGTCCACTGGCAGCAACAGCAGCTCCAGTAATTTTTGTATAAAGTTGACCACGGTCATTGATTTCGAAAATGCCGTCGAGGCTGACGCCGATGCCGACGCCGACGCCGACGCCAATGGTCCCCGTCACAGATCTGCGCTTGCGCAAATGGCAATGGCAAAACCGGGACCGGGCACCGAACACCAAAAAAAAAGCAACTTCAATTGTTGTTGTTGATGTTGTTGCCTCTTGCCGGCTGCAGGCCAAAGCCAAGCCCAGAGTTGGTATTGACATTGGGTGACTGCAGCCGGCAGAGGGCATTGCTTAAAATCTTTGCGTAAATGCTGAGACATTCATTCATCTATGCAAATAGGTGCAGTGTATTGTTGTTGCTGTTGTTGCTGTTGCTGCTGTTGCTGCTGCTGCTGTTTTGTGTAGTTCGACCTGCCAAAACACGCGCAAGTGTTAATAATACTTACATTGTTGAGCACATAATGGAGTTACGGGCACATAAAGCACCATTCAACATTAGCCAAGTGATTGTTGCCGATGTTGAAAATCCGAGCGGTCTCGTTCGTCTTCATCAGCATCAACAGCAGCAGCAACAGCAACAACATACTGGAGCTGTTGCTGCTGGGTATCTGGGGGCATTCAGCAGAGCAAAATAGTTCGCCATGTGTACAGACATAGGTATGTACACATACGTGTGTGCACAGTAAAAAAATATTGCTTTAAACTAACCTATTTTAAACTGACAGAAAATTTTAATTATAAAATATTTGGTGGGTTTTTCATTGCATAAAAGAACACAGGAAAAAAATTTAAATTGAAGGCATCGAACAAAGATTCTTTCGTTTGTCAAGGACAAAAAATATAGAGAAAGAGAGAAGAAAACCAGGAAAATTGGGAGAGACAATGCCGTAAAATGGAAAATAACTAACATTTGATTTGAAACATCAAATAGGTATCTAAATAATTATGATATACCTGATAGTAATTCAAGTATTTTTTAATTTCAATAGAAATCTAGAAATAAAAAATTTTGACTTTTATCAAAATTATTCTCAATTGGCTTAATTTGAAAAGCATGTAATACTACAATTTTGTGCCGTGTATATGTTTATATGTTTATACAAAGCATATGAAGAGGAGAGCTGTGCCGCTACCCACTTACGCCAGAGATTATATTGTTACTGTGCACAAACACACACACACGCACACCCATTGGAGTTACCGCCGCCGTTACGTTGTTGGCCGCCTAGCTTGGCCATTTCTTTTGGCCACTTCACTTCGTTGCGAGTCGTAAGCGGGTTCGTTTCTTGCCATTCGCATCGGTCGGCGACTTGGCTTTAAGCTTGGCTTTGACGCGCATCGACATTTCACGACGGACGCAGTCGCCGTGTGGCAACCAACGAGCCCAGATGCCGAGCCAATAGAGTGGAGCGTATTACGAGTACCAGAATCTAGCTAGCCCGGGCTTGCAGAGCGGGTGACTGTTGTGAAGTGCAGTTAATTTACTTGTGTTCAAAAATACTTAAATGGAGTTCAAATAAGGCAAAAGTAAATGTCAATGCCAATTGGGTTACGTCTGTGTGTTTTTGTATCTGATGTGTGTGTGTGTGTGTGTTTGCTACAGACAGTATTTACTAATTATAGCAAATATCTCTCTATAGTGAAAGTATCTAATAGATGCAGCAACAGCCGCGTCACACACAGTGTCGAATTAGCTGCAACTGCAACTGCAACTGCGGTGCAAATTGTTAGCATTTTTCCAGTACAACAATCGCATTTTATGTGGCAATTTAACAGCCAAACAGTCAAAAACAAAAACGCGAAAACCAACCATAAAAAATTTGCAAAAGTTTATTTTTTTTCCTGAAGGAAAAGCCCAACCAACCAGACACGATAGATGTGTATATATGTATATATATGTATATATATATATGAGCATAGACTTTTAACCGATTTTAATTCAAGTTTTTCGTTTTTTTTTTGGGTTTTATTTTTTGTCGGTTTAGCCCGGCAAGCAGCTAATTAATGAGCCAGCACGCCAGACAAACACCTCGAAGAAGTCCACTGTGAACAGCCTCATCTCGCCAGTGTGCCCTATGCAAAGTGTTAAAACGTATATAAATCTTTCGTGCAGTGCATGTGTGTATGTGTGTGATGGCCACAATTATTTCGCTGAAATGTTGAAAAATTAACATTCAATGTGCATAATTGGAATTCATTTGCCGCTAATTGCACACAAATTACAACAAAACCACAA
Organism: Drosophila nigromelanica; assembly: GCA_004149465.1. NCBI lineage: Eukaryota > Metazoa > Arthropoda > Insecta > Diptera > Drosophilidae > Drosophila > Drosophila nigromelanica. Next base: position 103,754 of record SCDS01000087.1, on the reverse strand, counting down.
AATACAAGAAAAGAAAAAACAAAAAACAAAAAAGCATAAAGAGTAAAAATCACAAGGAAAATAAAACAAACAAACAAACGAAACAAACGGCCAAACAAAGAGCTTAAGTGGCATGCGCCACTGTAACTGCCACTGCCACTGCCACTGCCACAAGTGAGCTGCAGTTGCGGCTGCGTTCCGCGTGTGTTTATCACCTCGTTATTGTTGATGATGGTAACCTCCTGCAAGATCGATTCCCAATCGGTTGTGGCTGTTCCAAAAATGAACTCGGTTCGCACCCGTAAACCAGCCAGCAGTAATAGCAACTCATCCGGCTTCCGGCTACTGGACGGCGATCAGCTCGAGAATAATTCGAGTGTCAGTCGAAATTCGATATACAAACTAAAGATCGATCTAATGTTTGACGATTCCAGGTGGGTGCAAAATGCTATTTTCTAAATTCTAGAATTCTTCTGCAAAGTGCATAAACTAATATCTGTAATATTTTAAGATGTTCTATTTAAATCAAAGTAGAGTTTTATTAATTTTTTTAATCTCAAAATTCTTACATATTCTACTATAACTCCTTAAGAAAAAATATTTTAAATCTAATCCAAGCAAATATTTTCCAATATATTTTAATGAAGAATTTCGGTATCAAGATAAATCGCTCTTTTTTTGATATTTTAAAAGGAAATGAGTTTATTCTAGTTTTTAGGAGTGTAGTTATAACGCCATAAATTGGCATGATATTTAAAAATAGACTGAATGCAGCACTAACTTTCAACACTTTCGTTCTCGAAACATCAAAATGACAGGCAATTGAGACACACACACCGCACACACTCCACACACACGCAGACGAGAAGACATTTTACAAATACGTCGCAGCATCCAACGTTTTATTTACCGTTTCCAATTTCCATAAGCAACAAAAAAAAAAAACAGTTACAAAGCAAAAGCTACGTAGACACAGGTGATCGTTTGATGCATGTGTGAAAGAGATAGCGACAGCGTTTTCGAGCGAGAGCAAAGTGGCAACAGCAACAAAACATGCTTAAAACCGACACTTGCTCTAATGTATAAATATTCATCGATAGCTTTGACACACATTCGTCGAGTGAACTACTTAATTGATTAAAAAACAGAAAAACAGAAAATAAAAAAGTATATAAAAAGAAAACTTTTGCTGCCTATCATCCAAATGAACGGCTGTGGCATATTTCATTCATATTCAAATTTAACTTGGACGCACCAACGTTCTACCCAAAAGAAACGTTTCCGATTTGATGTCAACTAGCGGTAAATCCAAATCTTTATTGGGAACACTCCGCTGCGTCCATCTCTGCTCGTCAGATCTGTTCTCCAACGCGTTTCCAAAGTAGTACGCACAATGTGTCCGACTCATTTGTTTATTATTTGTCCCCTTTTGTGGCTGTTCCCTTCTCTTCCAGCAGGATGTTGTTGTTGCCACTCGCCAATTCATAATTAATATACACTTATGCATAATAGATGTGCATATACACACATGTATGTATGTATGCATGTTCATACATACATACAAAGACTTGCTAAATTTTGTGGCTCGTTTACGTTAATCAGCGAAACTTTCACAAAAGTTTTCAACGTTTGTCGCACATGCGACAGAACCATTTAACAATAATCTCTGTTCAAATTAGAAAAGTCACTTTTAATGGGAATTTTGCAAATACATTTCAGACGTGTATATGTATATGTATATTTTTTTATACATACATATATCATAACTATATTATTCTACTAAATTTAAATAACAATTAATATATTTTTAGTTGCAATAAAAAAACTTTTTTTTTAATTTTATTATTATCATTATTTATAATATTATGACTATTACTATTATTTTTTATCTTATTAGTAATGTATTAATAACCATGCCTCTCGGCTAAGCCCACACTTCCCTTAATTATAGATAGTTTAAATACTAGATCATTTAGAAAACTCATTAATTATTTATTTTGTCATAAGCTTAAAACAGCGTAAAATTGTAAATGTTCTTTGATTGTCGTTGAAACCAAATTTGTAAAATTGTAAAATATTTCTTGTTTCAAATAACTTTGTCATCACTTAACCGGTATTCAGGTCTGACAATATTTGAATCTCCTTAAGATCGATTCTACATTATTGAATTATTGAAAATGCATATTTCTTTATTCATTTTCGAAAAATTGGTTTGGCTTGCATTACACTGTTTGTATTAATTGTTTGTATTCATTTTTAAAATAATTACATTTAAACACAATTACTTGTTTGTATAAATTATCAAACTAATTAAATCAATTTGCAATTGTGTTCTTTGTTCCCCTCGTAGATCCATGCGCAGCAGCCGCCTCGACGATCCCAGGGGATCGCATCGCACGCGTTCCATCATTATGTATGGACGTAGTGAGCTGGCCAGCACCTCGGGCGCCAAGCCGCGCTCGCTGAGCAGCTTCTTGCAGGAGACCAGCGACTCGGCTAAGGTGCTGGCCGAGGCGGCCAAGAACGATGTGGAGCGAATTAGCAACAGTGTCCAGGCCCAAATCGAGCAGCTCTTCACCGACGTGGCCAAGGATGCGACAAATAGTTTCGATGTCACGTGCCTGGGCTGCCTGCCGCTCAAGGATAAAGTGACCAGTTTGCAGGGGCTGCAGGAGCCGCTGCGTCAGCTCTATCTAGCTGAAGTTACAAGAAAGGTGACTAAGATACTCTTGAGTATTAATTTTAGCTAAATACGATTATTAACTCTATAGAAACTGAAATCGGGCGCTTTGGATATTTGCGCAACAGGATTGCGCATTAAGATCAGCGCCATGTCAAATCCGAGCAGCAACAGCAGCAGTAACAACGAGGACAGCGACCCGAATATTACACCATTCCATAATATTGCCGTGTGGTCCGCCGTGAAATTTGTCATCTCCAAGACGGACGGAGGCGCTGCATTTTTACCCCTCATTACCGATCCCGATAATATAGACAAGACTGCATTATTTCAGCCTCTGAGGTAAGTACAATCATAAATGATTTTTATAGGGGTGCTATTAGGCTTTATTATATAAGGAAGTTGTCATTGGAGCTGTCGATCGAAAATTTTGACTAAACTGATAAAAACTTAAAACTTAAACTTTTGTTTGAAAAATGTTTTGTTTTCAAAGATATCTGAATCTAATAAATTTCTATAGAAACTTTATGTAAAAAATTAAGTTTTTGTGTGAACACGTAAATAAATGTTTCATTAAAAGGAATAATCTTATGCTCCTAATTGATGACACATTCTTAGGAATTTCGAATTTCTATATCAGAGAGTTTTCATAGTTTCAACGTTTTTGTTTGAGTGGTATTTAATGTTGGACACTCTGATAATATATATGCTTGTACCTTTAAAAAAAAAAGATTTTCTCAACTTTATTTCCAGTCCGATTGAGCAACTGGCTGTGGAGCAAAGCGAACACATCCATGCGCCGATTTTCGCGGTGGTCATGCGCTCCGCGAACGCTCCGAAGATTCTGGAATGCCATGGCTTCATTTGCAAGAGCACGGAGGATGCGATCGTGATTGCGGCGACGCTCTACCAGAGCCTGATGGCGCACGTGAGCACCAATTCGCAGCGGAGCACCAAGCGACGGACGCCGCGGCAGCAGAACGGCGTCAGCTGCGTCAGCATTGCCAGCAGCTCGGCGATGACCAGCTCCAACTATTTATCGCGCTCGCAGCTGGCGCCCAGCGTCAGCGGGCGTCGCAGTTCGTTTCGCAGCAGCGGCGGCAGCTTGGCGGGCCGTAGTCCCAAGCAGATGGGCGCGATGGGCTCGGCGACGCCCTCGCGCTCGTCACGCAAGAAGCGCGTCTCGAGCAGCTCGCTCAGCTCCAACAGCAACGTGATCAACGAGGCCGCCGAGATCGAGACCTCGACAGAGGAGCGCAAACGCAAATCGCACAAAACGAAGCGGGCGCCGCCCGTGCCCGGGCCCAACAAGATCGGCTCGGGCCGCAGCAACAGCATCGTGTGCAGCAATGGCCACGTGAACCGCCTGCACCACTCGCACCCGCACCCACAGCCGACGACGCCCACGTCAAATGGCCGTAAAATAAGCGAGCTGGTGGGTGCGGGCGGGGGCGTGGCTGCAGCCGCCGGCGATGGGGATATACTAACCCGCGTGGCCATACCCAGATCGGGCAGTTTCCTCAACACGGGCGGCCTGACCAGGTACAAGTCGAGAGCGGCGCGTCGCACGAGTTCCGGCAAATTGGGCGGTGGCGGCGGCGGCGGCGGCGGGTGAGTTGTTATACTAACCATCGGGGCCAGGATCAGCTCTCAATTGGGCGCTGTTGCTGGCCCGTGGGTGGGCCTTACATTAATTTGCATCGTTTGGTGAAAAGGTTTGGTTTGGTTGATTGGCATCGTTTGAATTGTGCTTCTAGTTCCCCACTTGGTTTCAGTGAACTGTTCAATGAATTCCGATTGCACGAGAATCTGCACTCCCTGGACGACATACTCTATGCGATCATCGATGCCGATGGCATGTCCTTCAACGACCTGAAGCCCATTTACAAGGAGTTCCTGCTCAAGCTGGCCGTAACCCTGACACAGGACGAGCTCTTTCAGCGCTCCAAGAATATTATGCGTCGCCAGAAGAAGAAGAAGCAGAAGCGCAAGGCCAGCGTCAACGGCTCACAGGTAATACTATATACCTATACCCTTGATCCAACATAAGCCGCAATTTATTCTCTGCACCCCTCAGAAGAAACCGAAAAGCATTTTCTTTGGCACCAAAAGCCTGAAGAAAGTCTTTCAGCTGGGCCAGTTTCGCTCCTGTCGCGGCAAACTGGCCAAGCCGGCATGCCCCAAGGAGCCGCAGTCGACGAACGGGGACTCGAACAAGCGCAGGCTGACGCCGCCCATCATCATTGGGCCGCCTACCAGCCAAGGCCACGCCCAGCAACAGCAGCAGCAGCAGCATCAGCGTCAGCATCAACGTAATCGCGCTGCCACCAGCGGCTCCGACGTGTCCGTGGTGCGCAACGAGCACGCGCTCCAGGGACTCAATCGAAACAGCAGCAGTGGGTGAGTGAAATATAAAGCACACTTAATACCCTGTACACAAAGTGTACAAGGGGTATATTGGTTTTGTTTAAAATTCGTCCCCCTACACAAGCTACTTGCTTGTCATACCCTGTACGAATAAATATGGGAACAACAGGTTAAACTTGATCAGAATTAAAATTCAAAAGGATCTAATCCGTCTGCTGTAAGAAACAAAAACACAGAACAGAAAACATTTCTTGCAGATTTATTTGTTTTAGAAATTTTCGGTATTGAAAAAAGGTTTATTTAGCAAATCTTGCACATTATTAGAAATCAACGTGTGCATATTTAACATTATTTTAGAACATATTTCTTAGCTTTGGTCCGGTTGCATAAAATAAAGTTCAAATGTTCAGTCAGGCTGGAAAGGGTTAACGGGTATCTCCTAATGGGGAATTCTCTCAATGCTCTTGCTTGTGCTCTAATGACGTCTTTTAACCTCCCCCCGCGAACAGTTACGTCTCCTGTTCGGAGTGTAGCTACGACTCCGAGTCGTGCACCTGCGCCTCGGCCGATCGCTGCTACTGCAGCCTGCGCACGGAGCACCTCAACCACAAGATGCGCCAGAAGAACGAGCGCAACATGGCCATGGGCAGTGCCCGGAAACCGGCTGCGAATGCTGCAGCCGGCAATCGGCACTCGCTGATCTCGTGCAAGTCGGATGAGAAGTGCTACTGCTCGATGGTGGAGGAGGAGCCGAACAGCACGCTCGAGCATGATTCGGCCAATTCGCACTCGGACACCACCACGTGGTGCGACACAGACAGCTGCATCAGCGCCAGCAAATGCTACTGCAAGCGCTCGCATCGTCGCCAGCGCGCCCAGGCGGCGGCCGCAGCCGTTAGCGAGGATTCGCTCAATCAGCAGCACAAGTCGCGGGCGTCTTCGACGCGCAAGCCGAAGACCACGGAGAAGCTGGGCCTGGACTACGAGCTGTTCACGATCGGCGGGAATAGCAAGCCGGTGCAGCCGCACGAGGCGCTCAGCGTGAAGAAGAGCGTCGAGGCGGCCGCGGTGTTTGCGGACATGAAACTAAGTCAGACGACGGACATTAAGAGCCTCTGCCCCCCAATGAGCAGCCCCAAGAAGCCGACCCCACGCGCCACCAACGGCAGCTGCCATTCGAGCGCGTCCTCGCGCCGCTCCCTCTACCACACGCGCGAATCCTTCAGCACCGATCGCCTGGGCAATGGCAGCGCCATGGTCATGCCCCTCGCCCTGCCGCTGCACATGAACTGCTCGCAGAGGAAGTCCTGCAGTGCCGACGACCTGCTGATCAACATCAAGGCCCTGGAAAAGGCCGCCTCCGTACGCAGCAACGTGAGCCGGAGTCGCATGGCGAGCTACCAATCGATGCGGGCGGTCAGCGCCTCTCTCGAGGATTCGCTCGGCTATTTGCCATAGAACTTGACTTAGAATACTCAAATCCCTTAGATTAGCCACTAAGTTTACACAGCACTTATATATATATACATATGTATATATATATACATATAAGCATCTTATAAAACTATAAAGACGGCTTATGTTTCTCAAGATAATTAAAGCTCTTGCATATTCATGATACCAGACTATATATAATTAATTATCTTGCGAAACGTAATCACTTAATTAATATTATTACAGTTTTACACTATTTATTTATAAATACACTACGAACTCGTGACGTTATTCCTTAAGACTTGCTGTTTCAACTAAAACAAGGTGCAATACTTATACCATTATAACCATATAAACATTCAAATATACATAAAACATATTAACCTAGTTATCAACGCAGTGCAATATTTTTTAAGCTAATTGAACAATAAACACGAATCTGTCTAAAATGTTGGCTCTTATTTGCGGGGGTAATATTTCAAATGAGAATCACATGAATGAAGACATCTTCGTTCCCACTGTGCATATATAAAATAATATATATTTCAAATTTTTTCAGTCGTTATAAGCATGTCTGGATGTCTCTGTGCAAATGCGTCTCTCAGATTTAAAGGATTTCTTTTTCGATAGCATGCAGATTATATTTTATGGCTGCCATAGAAAATAGCCAGGTCGAAAATAGAGTTCGTTTTAAACAAAAACTCTTTGGTTTTTCAAGATATCTTGACCATACTTTCGTAAGACGATCTTTATCATGTATGTAATACTTGAACAAAATTTTATGAATTTCGGAAAAGTATTTAATGTAGCACAAACTATTATTTTACATATATTAAGGATTGATCCTTTTGTTGCTTTTTGTGGTTTTAAATTGATCGTATGACGTATTATTGTCAAATATTAGTGGGTTTTGTGAGGCACTGTAATCGCATAATCACAAGGGGGTCAGTGCCAGGTCGCCAAAAAAAAAACAAAAAAAAACTGAACGTGTGTCTGCTGGCAGCAGATGTTGATTTGGCGATTTCCTCGCCCCGCCTCGCCTCGCTTGGATCAGCGGAGCCGTTGCCAGCACGGGTCAATCTCGACGTGGGCTGATAAGATTACGGGTGAATGCGTGTCAATGTATGTGTGTGTGAGTGTGAATGTGTGAGTGTGACGCACCAGCTGTTAGTGACTGAATTCACCCGGGGGAGATATCATGGAAAGTGGATTCGCAACGTAAACTTATTTCAGTTTGATCTGCTGCCCAGTGCTAAACGCTCGAGATGACAACCTCCGCTGATAGTGTGTTCGTGACCCGGTCGGACGGCATTTCCGCCGAAGGAGTGAGGGACCAGTATGCCGATGGCAAGGCAGCCAAGGTCTGGGAGATATTCATCGGTGACAAGAACTCGCGCACTGACAACTACAAGAACTTCCTGGTGGAACTGCTGCGCCAGAAGGGCTGCAAGCGTATCCTGGACGTGGCATGCGGCACGGGGTAAGACGGCGAAATAACATAGAGTATACCCAAACTTAACATGTGTCCATGTAATATGTCAGCGTGGACTCTATAATGCTGCTGGAAGAGGGCTTCGAGGTGGTTTCCGTGGATGCCTCCGACAAAATGCTGAAATACGCGCTGAAGGAGCGCTGGAATCGTCGCAAGGAAGCCGCCTTTGACAATTGGAGTGAGTGTTTAATTATATTTATATATTCAACATATATATAATATATTTTATAAATTGTATATATACTTAATCTTTAAAGCCATTGAGGAGGCCAATTGGCTGACGCTGTTCGACGACATCCAGGATCAACGTCAGGCCGGCTTCGATGCTGTCATCTGCTTGGGCAACTCCTTTGCCCATTTAATGGACAGCTTTGGTGATCAGCGCGAGCACAAGCAGGCGATCAAGAACTTTGAGAAGTGCCTGAAGCCAGGCGGCATTCTGCTCATCGATCATCGCAACTATGACAATATCCTGGAGACGGGCGCCACGCCTGCCAAGAGCATTTACTACAACGTAAGTTTATACTCACTTTCATTGCCTTGTTTTTCATATTCATCGCAGCGCCAATTAAAAACAATTAAACGACACATTTCATTGACTTAGTCAAAATAATGTCTGATAATACGCCTAGTCATCGGATCGCTGATAATTCACTTAAATTCGCTTCAAATAGACAAAAATAAAACTAACCTGAGAAGGGCGTGAAAAACAAATATCATCCTATTTGTAACCGGAGTGACTTGCAATTATTTAAATTTTTTTTTTGTATTTTTTGTATACAGACAAGCCACACGGCGGACATCAAAACATCCGTTCTGTTCTACTGCGGCAAGGCGGCTCTGGTCTCCATGGACTACCAGATCGAGGGCAACAAATTGGCCAGTGAATTCCGTCTTTCCTATTATCCGCATGAGCTCAAGCGTTTCACGGAGATCCTCAGTGAGATCTTTGGCAGCCACGCCAAGCACAAGCTCTATGGTGATTTCAAGGATATGAATGTGGTGCAGAATCCGGCCTTCTATATACATCTGATCGAAAAGCCTAGAGTTTAAGTTCCATCCTTATATATTGCCATGATTCGTATTTTCACACACAAATACAATATTAGTTTTATTTAGAGGAAGTTTTCGTTCGCTCATTTTCTTTTATTTTTACTTTTGTTAAACATAATGATTAGCATTAATAATGTATATATGTATATATGTACACATATATATTCCGTTTAGGTGAGTATTAAGTATCTGCTGATAATTGCACCGAAGCAGAGCGACACCATCAACGCCTCAATCACAAACGGCGAATTGGTCTTGATGTAGTTGGACATCTGCGTACAGATTGAAGCCAATCTGTTCAGAATTGCCGATGTCATTTTTATGGACTCTGCCTGGACACGATCATCGACGCCAAAAAGTTCACTAACAACTGCTGCCAGCCCGTGGAATGCGACAAGAACGCAAAATAAAATACAAATTTAAATTCACCTACATAATCTTACGAGGCATTAGCCATGCAAATGTTCTGCCTTGTTTTTTATCGACGTTCAGTATACTGCATAATACACACTACAAATATGTACACAAAAGCAAATATACATATAAATTTAACCCTTAGTGGAACTACAAATATGTACACAAAAGCAAATATATACATATATATATATGTATATACATTTAACCCTTAGTATATTATCAATATAATACAATCGCTTCGAAAATTAGTAGGGGGGTACAGGTTTTTTTTACAAAGAAAAACTCCACATTTTATTTTCAATAATGATTTAAGATTTGAATCAAATGTGTGTGGAATAAATCATGATCAAAATGCCATTAAACATGACAATCGGTTCACTTTTGACAAAGTTATGGTAGTTTGAAATATGGGAGCTAGCTTTACATGTCAAAATTTTGGTACATTTTGGCATGATTTTTGACAAAATATTTGAACTCCCAAAACTTTTAAGTTTTTTGTTATATTAACTGTGCCAACCACATCCATTTAAAAATAACATTTGGATTTCTAAACTTTGAAAAATACATGTTTTTTACATGAATTTTGGGCCAAAAAATTAAAAATAAAAATGTATTATCAATAATGCATATATTTTAAATGTTGACTTTATCTGGGGAACAATCATGACCAAAATGCTATTAAACAGGAAAATCGGTTCACTTTTGACAAAGTTCGAAACATGGGAGCTATGAATCCGATAGCTTTACATGTCAAAAATTTGGCATGATTTTTGACAAAAAAAAATTTGACCCCCCCATAATCACTTTTATGGTGATTTTTTATGCAAATTGTGAATTAAAATCGATTAAAAATATAAAATTACAGAAATATTCCTAAATGAACGACTAGCTTTTGGAGTTGACAAAATCTAGATAGGCAAGTAACAAATGCAAATATCATGTTATTTTAATTTTAAGCAAAAGCTGAAATACATAATTAACTTGGTTGTTTCGGCTTTATTACAGGCCCATTATCTTATTTATTCGCTTTACATCGGTTATCTGACGATCAATCTCGCTGGACAACTGGGTAAGGATCTCGGTGATGGTGCGTTGCTGTTTCTCGGGCAGCTCGTACGCACTGCTCTTCGCCGTCTCCTGGGACTTGGAAATGTGATAGCGCTGTTTGTTGAACATCTTCTTGGCTGTTTCCAAAGCAGCCGACATTCTTTTGGTGGACCTGTTGAGACGATCCACCTCGCTGGTAAACTCACGTTCAGCCATAACGCTGTTGGGCAGCACTGCGTTGGCGTCCTGCATCAGTTTCTGGCAGCGGCGCACGAGCAGCTCCTGATTGTCGCTAATTTCTTCGAATCGTTCGGCCAGCTTGTGGGCTCGATCGCTAATAATCTCTCGTTCGCTCTCCAGACTCTTGATCTCCTGCAGCTGCTGTTGCTTCTGCAGCTTAATGCAGTTGATGCGCTTTGCGAACTCCGCATGCACCAGCTCATGTCGCTTCAGGTATTGGGAGCGCAGCACCTCGATAGCCTGGTTGAGCAGCTCGTAGCGCTCGTGCGCCGACGGCGATGCCAGCTTATCGGCCAGAATCGGTTGGCTAACGCTACGCTGCAGCAATGCCTTGACTGTGTCCGCAAACGAGGGAGTCGCATTCTGCTGATCCAACATGGTGTCGGTGGCCTGGCGCTGTACCTGCGACTTGGCCGAGCCCAGCAGCTGGGCATCGATGATCAGCTTGAGACTGATCACTTGGCCGCTGCTCAGCAACAGGACGAGGCCAGCGGGCATTTGCAACAGGGCGACCCCGAAGACAGCATTGATGCGTTCACTTGAATCGAACTTTGTGCATAGAATGTATTCGGCACTCGACGGCGTCGATAGCACCAGCTGATTATCTTCGACCTCGCTGTCCAGGAAGCGTTGCAGCTCCGATATAAAGTTAACCGTTATGATGTGCAGTCCTGCATTGTGATAGGCAAAGTATCGCAACTCGTTGATGAGATCTCGCTTCAGGTGTATGGCGCAGCTGTAGCTACCGCTAGAGCTATTAGCTGCTGCCGAGAGGCCCAACTCCAGCTCAACTGTTTCCGTCACGTGCAGCGTATACTCCGACGGCTCGATGAGCAGGCACTCATCCACCTCACTGAACGAGTTCTCCCTGGTCTCGGCCTCCAGCAGTAGTGCATGGTGCAGTTTGCCCGTCGACTCGGCAATGATCACAGTTGGCGGCAAAGACGGTATGATCAGCAGAGCACACGACTCCAGCCCGTAGTTGGCACTCGTCTGGGGTGTTATAGTAATGGGGCCTTGCAGACGCGTTATCTCCGAATCGATGCCAGCCAGCATCATGTAAATGTGTCCATTCTCTCGCAATATAACAATGGGCCATTCCACTTTCTCCTTGTTGAGGTTGGCAGCAGGCAACGTTTTGTTTTTAGTAGCGTTTGCATCGTCGACAGGTGTGGAAAGTGATTTTACCGGCGGCGCAATGTCAAAGTCAACGCAAGTTTCACCGAAATCGGAAAGGGAGTTGTTCGCACCAGTCTTGGCCGCATACGGACCGACCTTCCACACGTGACGCAGCTTGGCGTGATTGTACACGCGCATTGTGTTGTTCGAGAGCAGCACCAGCAGCGTCGAGTCGGATACTGAGTCCGGATGCCAGCGCAGTTGCCGCACCTCCAGTTGGGGGTTGTTTTGAAAGAGCAACGCATCCAGATTGTATGTCCGGCACGTGATCCTAGGCTTGCCATCCATAAACAAGCCATCGGGCCCACAGCGGCGCGGCACCTCCAATATTGTCACACCTCGCGGTCCGTTCAACGCGACCAGGGAGCCCTCATTGGAGGCAACAACACGATCGACATGCAGACCCACCGAATTGGAGGGTATCAGCGTCTGATAGCTGACTTTGGCACGCTTCGATTGTTCGCGAATCAACGCGACGCGCCAATTTGTTACCAGCAGGCACGATTCGTTTGAGTCCCACGCGTACAACATATCGTCCTTGCAGTCCAGTAGGTTCTGCGTCTGTGGCACAATGGGCAGCCCATCACGTATTTTGGCAAATAGTTCCGTTTTATTCAAGTCTAAGACATCTGTAAGCGACATTACGGCGCAGTTAAAAACTATTGACAATTATTTTACAGCCGGCACTATGACAGCAAATATCGATATATCGTGACTTGCGATACTTTGCGAATAGTTCCTCAATGTACATGCGAATAGTATTATACAACACTGCAAGCTATCGATAAGATATGCAATTGTTTAAAATCAATTTCATCGTTATTTTTTTTAAACGAACTTTGGACAAGTTGCTTTATTCTGCTTAAAATAATGTCTGCCAAAGCCACAAAGATATTGAGTTTCAATTTTTTTATTTATTTGAAGAAATTTCAAAAAGAACTTATATTCCAAGCCAAACACGCCAAATATTAATATTGATTAAAATACCACTTCAAATGAAATATAAATGTCTGTTCTTAACTATTATTAACCATACTTAGTAAAAGAACAATAATTTAAGCAATCAATGTCTTCGTTGTAGCTCCAGCATAGGCACTGTCTTAAGCTTTATAGTTATATCTTCAACGAAACAAAGATCTTTAAATTTAAAGCTAGTTGAGAATTTGTAATTTCTCAACAATTTTGCCAATGTAACCTTCGCAGATATTAAGGCGTATTTCCAACCTAAAAGGTAAACACATTATTTATTCCTACCGCTTTGAAATGCAATTCCTTTTTATTACCTATGCAATTGCGTATGCCCTTGGTGAAGGGTATGTACGCGTATGGATGTTTGTCCCGAAAGTGATGGGGCAGAAAGTGTTCCGGATCGAATGTTTCCGCGTTCTCACCCCAAATCTGTTTACTGCGATGCAGGTGAAAGATATTGATGGCAATTTGAACACCCTTCGGAACGACAACTCCGCTAGAGAGCAGTACGTCCTGAGACGTTTGTCGCGAGACAACTGGAACAGGTGGAATTACTCTCATCGATTCATTTAGAATTAAATCCAAATAGACCATTTCCTGGGTATCCGCGTAGGTCACATCGAAATCTCCACTATCCGGAAACAGAGCAACAATCTCCTCGAACGCCTTATCTTGGTATTTGGGAAACATCGCCAGCAGAATTAACGTGTAGGCCACCGTGTTGGCAGTTGTCTCAAAAGCGCCAAAAACAATCACATTCGATTCATCTTCAACATTTTTCCAGGTAAAGATGCCACGTTTCAGCAGATCCGTGGCTAAATTAAGAAATATATTTTTATCCTGCGTTTGAGTTACCGTTTCACTGAGTTCTGCGTCTTTGGCCAGCTTTTTTTCAATTAGCTATAAGATAAAATATATATTTAATATATAATATTTAAATATCTTATATAAAATTATTATGGGGTTAATACGCTACCTTTCGAATAAACCCGCGTATCTCCGACTTGGCACTCGCATAACGCTCCTCTTTGCCGTAAAATTCACGAACTTTTTTACTACTTAGCCATGGCGAAAAGCACATATCTGTCATGGTTTCCAAAATACTATTAACGCATAGCAAAGCTCTTTCATATCTGGGCCCAAAAGGACTTACCATTGGTAATCCTCGAGCAGCTGATTGTTGTCAATGCTGTCAACAGCTTTCACATCACTGCCCATTGTGGTTTCTGTGCTTCAACGAAGAAGAGTTAAGAGTTGAATTTCAGGGTGCGACATAATAACTATATACTAATATAAGCTAAACTCACGAGTTGCTATGCCCAATGTAAAACTTTGCAGAAATGGTATCAAATCCCTTTCGCCCACATTAACTAATGCGTCGAATACCTTTAAGAGGTTTGCCGTCTCATTGTTGAAAATGGGTAGAAAACTAAGCAGCACCTTGTGTCCAAAAGCTGGATTCAGTAGTTTACGATGTACACTCCAGCGAGGATCTGGACAAGACAATAAATAGTTTCTCATATACAGTTTAGTTACTTAACATACCAGGCGAACTAAACAGTCCCAGGCCAGCGCCATCATCGATAGCCTTGTAAATGATGCCCTTGTTGACGCAATGCGGTGATGTTAATATATCCTGTATAGTTTGTGGATCACTCACGATCATAAATGGTATAGGACCCAGCCATGAAAATATAGTCGGTCCATGCTTATCCAAATAATAGCCAAGCTCACGCAGCACATCTGATCAAATAAAGTATATTTTCTTTTTTTTTATGTACACTCACAAATATGCAAAAATAATGTAGTTATAAATGCAACTAAATTCTGGTTGCGTATATTTTTCTTTAATAACAAAAACATTTCTAGCTGAAATATATTTAAATTAAGTCTGAATAATTTTTGATTTCACGATCGAGATTCTCGGACTAAGTTTTACAAGAATTTTCTTTTTTTATATAGAGCACAATTTTTATTTTACAATGTTTCTTGGACGAACTTCTATTATTAAATTTTTCATCAGCAATTTTTAGAATTCAAAAACTAGATTTAAATTTAGATAACTAGTTTGATTTACTTCCAAATATTCAGAGATTCTTTCGACGAGTAAAATATTTAAAATTTCTCACTTATCACGTACTTTCCCTGTTCATTAATTTATGGGCCATGCCAAGTATTGGATATCCCAGTGGGCCAGGTATCTTGAGTGTTAACAAATAGAATCTGCGACGCGTCCATAAGAAATAAAACCACAGTACGAACATCAGAACACACCACAATTGCCACGTCAACATGATTGCCGATCCCAAATGTGTTTCAATGTATATAATCCACTTAAGAGCCTTGAGTGTCGCTTCCGATCGATCAACCGAACTGGTGTTTGAAAGCGCGTCAATAGTACTATAATTACAAATATTTGTTTGCACCGACTTTTTATACGCCGGACGCACTACTATTATTTTGGCCCGATGTGATGTGCGTGTATTGTCAAATCGTGACTTGACCGAGTCTCCCACTGTTAAATCGCTAGAAATCGTCGCAATCGTATACACAAAATCTGGACATGGACGAGGCGCGGGTAGTCATCAATCAACAAATTTTTAATGTGCTATATCGATGATCACCTGCATACAAATTGGTATAATTTGCACTAATGGGTAACAGTAACCAGCCAAATACTCTCGGCTAGTCTAGTCGAATAGCAGTCCCTACGTCATCAATTGATCAATTCAGTCAGGTGCCAGCGTAAATTGGCCGAATTGTATAGGCCAGCACATCGACTTCCACTGGCTGGAGGTCTATTCCAGCTAATATCATATGGTTTTGTGGACAGCTCTTTACAGTTTGTTTATAGTTTATAGTTCCTCATTCTATCTGTTTTTCAGCCCATATAACTTCACAATTTTGCTTAATATTCACGTATATAAACACACTTTAAAGTAACAATAATTTTAAAAGTAATTGATTTATTTTTCATTTCAGATATGTGTCTTAGCCTATAGTATACATTTACGATAAAAATAAGTATTACAATCTGTACAAGAAGTACACAAGTCTCTCCAAAAACAATGGGCTATTCATAATTTGTACATCGTCCCATAGTATGTACAGTAGTCAAAATGAACACCATTCTATTTATGCGCTAGATACGCTGTTAGCGATATGATATTTATATTAAAATGGCAGAAATTTTCAATGGTAATTATTTTTTCTTTTTTTTTTTTTTTGTTGTTGGAATTTTGAGTTTTGAGTAGACGACAGCGACTTTACTTAGTATTCCGGCCTGTCGGTGAGTGTTTCTGAAAGATTTACATTATTGTTAAAGTTTTGTGTATTTAATTTATTAAATGCAACATATAGTAGCACCATGCAGTAAATGTTTTGCAAACAATATTTAGAACAATATGCGGCAATAAATAACATACATATTTAAATAAAAAAAATTTGCTTGCATTTATTTTATTTACAAAGCTTTAGCGGTGAAACTTAACAACTACAAAATACTTAAATCTAGTTCGGATTTATTTGATCAAAACAAAAGTGTAAGGTGCGTAATATTTTTATATGTGTGAATGTATTCGAAATGTTGCGCGGAAAATAAAATGGGCCATGTAGTTACAAAATAATATTGAAATACTTTTGCATAAATATGCCAGTCGTATTATATAAATAAATAAAAAAGGAAAATTTTAATGAAAACATTAAATAAATTAAAATTCATTCTAAAAACGCTAGTACATATTTAAAAAAAAATATGTGCATTTTTCGAAATTAAAATTAAAAAGCAATTATTTAAATTAAAAATTTTCCAAAATATGGCTTTCACAACATTTAACTAATAGATAGAATACTTATAAAGTCGTTTCTTAGTACCATCTAAAGCAGTCTGAGATTTGGAACTGTGCTCAAGCAAACCAGTGTGAAATGAAATGGGTAATGAAGGATGTGTGTTAGTAGAGCTACTGGGATGAATGCAAATATCTGTAAAGCAGCAGGCAGTAATACTAGATGGGCGATGACCGAAGTCGTCGCTGGCGGGGCATAAAAACTCGGTGTACAAACCAGTTGACGGATCTAATAAATCCACATGTCCGTTGGCATGTCCATTAACGCCACTTAAATTTGCTGCAGTGTCAATAAGAGGTGAGTTGGTCTTGGCATCTACAAGAAGCAGCATCAAATTATCCATTAAAATTAAATTATATACTATTTATATTAAGGTATAATACACACCAATAGCTGAGCCATTGGTCACCGGATGTCCATTGGAGAGAGAAACCTTTTCACTTGGGTTTAAGCCTATCAATGGGGCACTAGACTTAACAGCTGAAAGTAAAAATATTGAGGTTTATTTAATTTTTGATTACAAGTCGAAGCAGTTGTTTCCTAATTTTTAGTATGTTTCTAACTATATCTCTCTATTAAAGTTGAGGTCTGGGCAAAATAAAGTTCACAAAAGTTATTTTGGTTAAGAATATATACTCTGTTTATCTGGACAAAAATGTAATTCATTTGTTCCATATTTAGTAAAGTATATATATTATAATAAAAAAAAAACTTACCACTCAAGCGATAGTCGCCATTGGACGAGTTTTCAATGTCGCCATTTTGCCGCGCAGCAATTCCATTTGTACTTTTAGTACCGGGCTCATCCTCTTTTACGCAGCGCATGAGGAAGAGCAACGAAGAGCCCACAAGTGGCGGCAAGCCGGCCAATATCAGTGGTAGGGTATACGAGTTGGTTCGCTCGTAAATCATGCCGGCAACCGGTGGACCGATGGTCAATGGCAGCGAGCAGAGGCCCAGCAGAAAACCTATCGCCTGTGTGGCACCCGATGGTCCACAGATCTCATAGGCGATCGGGCCAAGCAGCGAAATGAAGCAGCCATCGAATAGGCCCATAACCAGGGCAAACGAGACTAGGACCACATACGAGCTGGTCAACGGCAACAGGAGCGTGACCAGGCCAATGCAGACCAGCGACAGCTGTTGCAGGTACATGCGATTCACGCCGGGCATATCCGCTATAACGCCAAATATGAGACGTCCAATACCGGAGGTAACGCCAATGCACATGACAGGCAAATTGACATCTCGGCCGGGAAACGTGGTCTCCACAAACTTCATCATATGCACATAGGGCACAAAGTACCCGAACAGAGCCAATGGCACGCACAGGGCCCAGATGACATAGCGCTTGCGTTTCCAGATCTCCACGTTGATAACCGAGCGTAAGAACACATTTAAGCGCGATCGACCAACCTTCTTTTTGGGCACGTGAAGGGGCAGATGCAAGGGCTTGTACACAAACGAGCAGACGATTATAAATGCCGCCATGAGGCTCATCATCTGTGAAAATAAAATGAGCATCAAAATCCAATTCAAAGTAAATATGCCAGTTGACTCACCCGCAGTGTCGCCTCCAGGCCATAGCTGCCCAGCAGCCAGTCCAGGCCGGGTGGCAGTATGACAGTGAATACACTAGATCCAGCAGTCACAAAGCCGCTCACCTTGCCCAGGTAACGCTTGAAGTAATGCCCCAGTATGGCCAGCGTGGGCGTGTAGGCCAAGGCACCGCCCAGCCCGAACATGATGCCATACGTAAAGTACAGAGCCGTAATATTGTCCGAGTTAAATGATGAGAGCAACAGGCCGCCAGAGGCGAGCATGCCGCCAATAAACGTGGTCAACCGCAACCCGATCTTGTCGGTCAGGCAACCGGCAACGGGTGACAGGAAGAAGGTGGTGCCAATGGCCAAGGAGCCAACCAGTGCTGCCAGAGAGAAGAAACATATAAATAACATTAATTGAATGTTATACTCATACTTGATCAATATCAACAGCTGTCTATTTAAAAACATTAACAAAAATCTTTAAATATATTGCTATAGGAATTACAAAAATGAAGCTCTTATATGAAAAAAGTCTATTATATTTTTAATTTAATTGCATTATTTTTATATTACGTAAATATTAACATTGCTTATAGAATAATAGTTCAACTGTTAAATATTTAGAAGAGTATTTAACCTCTGATACTTCTCTATTTTATCGTTTTTATTATTATTTTTTTTTGTTGACTCGTTTAATTGTTACACATAAGCCGACAAATTGCATTTAATAAATCGAATCTCACGCAATTGTGGTTAATTGTGAAATGAACTGTTGTTTGTTGTTTCCAGCCGATCGCCTGGGCTGGAACGCTTGATTGGCGTCAAAGGGGCTTTTGAAACCTAATTCGATTGAGCAATTTGCACGATCAGCGGGTTAGCCATTGGATTCATGCGGCTGTCAAATGGGAAGTCGAACTATGTACCCAATGCAAATTAATTACAAATCTTATCTACATATCGTATTAAATATGTTCCCCGACTAAATACCGAATGCGCTTTGTCTTTAAATCACTGAGATAACAAACGATGCATAAATATAATAAAGAAAATAAATAATACGTATAGATAGTACGTTTAAGAACGTGAAAGAACACCTAACTGACAGATTTGGGTTAATTCCTTGTTCAATGACCGACCCAGTTTTGATAAGCGTGCGCTAATGACCGAAAGCCGTGATAATGTTTATTAATTAAGTAAATATTAAATCAAGTGTCAGCAGTTGTTAATAATGCAGCTGTCAGCAGTGAAAATTAGATCAAAAGATCATCAGCTTACATATAGGCAGAAACAGCTGATTACTTATGTATACCATATACATATATGTACATATATACATACTATATTTACTGAGTGCTGTAAATATTAGCCAAACCAGAGTTATAGTGCTATATAAACAAATATGCCATTTATACAAAATAAAATGCATATATCTTTTATTAGATTTGACGTTTGTGCTCATTATCCTAAATTTAGAATTGACCTACATTTGGTTTGAAGGCTTTGACGGCAAAACAATGTCCGCAATTCGTCAAACAAGCATTGAAATCAATACCTCAAGCAACACTCACCACACACACACACACACACACACACACACACACACACACACATGTAAATGCACCTGAATATGCAATTTCGGCAGCTATGTTAACCCGGCAACGAGAGCGGCAACAAAATTTCAATGTCAATGCCACATCCGGAGACGCAGCCGGTGTCGGCAACAATCGTTGCCGAGACACGCGGAGAGAGAGAGAGAGAGAGAGAAAGATAAAGAGAGAAAAAAGAGAGAAGTGGTCAATAGAACTGTGCACATACGTACACATGCAAAAATGCCTCTGAGAATTCCGAGTGAATGCGCAGGCAAAGAAATAACTATATATTAGATAATACCCGCATATATGTTTCGTCTGAAACTTTGCCAAAGGTCTATAAAATAAAAGGAAAGAACAAACACTACAGTTGATTGTACACGCCTGTGCAATACTCTGCTTTGCTATGCGGTATAAACTTATAGATATTTGTGGCAGCATGTGTACGCAATATTTTAAATATTTGCTGAATCCAACCATGAGTGTAAGCATATTTGACTACATTTATATAGTACATATAATAAAGGTATATATTGCAAGTTTTAAGTCTCCAACTTCAAACAGCGAAAAAAAACTAAAACAAGACGTCGAATATTGCACTAGCCAATATACCTCCTTACACAATGGGAACAGAGCATAATGTCTAAACAAAGCTGACGGCAGTAAAGGTAACATTGCATCAAACTTTTGGTGGGCATGAGAAACAATTTACAGTACATGTACAGATAAAAGGCAAAATATTTATTTTGCAATAACAAGGAAATCAATCTACAAAGTACAAAAAACAAGGTGTGTAATGCCTTCTAAGCTTCTTTTATGCTAATGATGGCTAATTTATTACTTTTAGGTGTAAAATTAAAGTTTTATTATATATTTAAATTTGTATCAGATAATATAAATATATAGCAAATAATTTAATTTTAGAAATTTTAAATAAGAATATACAATTTGGACTCGATTAAAAAGCATTTAAAAAGTTCATTTGTATATTATTAACGCTCGAAGAGAATCAGAAAAAATAGTTCATAATACTTCAACATTTTTATGGCAGCATATTATGGTTTACTTTTTAATAGAAATAGAGTAAAAATATTGAAATCCAAAAATTCCGATTGGAACATATTTAATGTAAAGTTAAAATAAGATTAATTATGGCCCTTTTGTACAAAATAAAAAGCACTGTGGTTAAATCATTTAACTTGTAAATAAAATTCTCTATTTTTAAAATAAAAATACTGAACTCTAAGTCACATTGTACTCCCATTCAGTGTTATTCACCTACAATTTCAAATTCAGTGTTCGTTTAGAAAAAAAACGCTTTCAATTCCTCCAATAATTAAATCGGTGACGTCTTCAGAATCCATTTAAAAGCAATCGCCCTTGACATTAAACCCGAACATTACAGGGTGATTGACTCCACTTACGATTGAGTAAATGAATTAGTATTTGTTATATTTCTTTTAAATTTGTTAAACAGATTAAAGGGTTATCAGTCTAATACCTAGCTCGAACTACGATTAGGAACTTTAGATGCTTGTATGGCATATAGATGTTCATTCGATGTGTGTGTGTTTCGACTTATGAGCTCCCAACGTTAAATTGGAAACGCATCGCGAAAAGTGCTTAATAAGGCGCACACCTCGATGCTGGCGGCTTGGACTCGGATTACGTCGAGCTTTAATCATATGGCGGAACTAATACCGCTCAAACAGTCAGTGGCTAGAGCTGCTCTAGCATCGGGGCCCCAGCGCCAGAGGATCGCTGTCAAGCGTTGCACTTGCGCGGCTTCCCGAAGCGTTGGCCAAGTAACTGGGTCAGTGGCATGCGGCATGGGGCATGAGGCATGCGGCACACAAAAACAAAATTGTGCTATTATGCGCCGTCTTTGGTTGCGGCTTTTGTCTTTGGCCAATGCAACTGGACTTCTTTGAAGCGGCATATGCGGCGTATGCGCAATATTGTTAGGGCAACAAGCGAACCTTGACAAACATGTCATAAATCAATTGAACTTTGTTATGTATACTCTTGCTGTCAGTATTATATATCTGTCAAGAAATTTGCAACATTGTAACAACAACATACATATAATATACATATAAATCATGTCTGATTTCGCCCTTGTCACTCGGTTTTAAAGCTACCTTCATGTGCATATAACTAACATAAAAATCTATCAAAAGGTTAATTTATAAAAATATACAAAATTGCATAGTTAAATAGCGAACAACATAGTTAAATAAATAAACGTGTAGCACATCTCATATGTGTCAGGAAGAGTATTCAATATTCAGCAACATTTTTATTTTCTATTTATTAATTTTTCAAATCATTTACAAAGACGTCACCAATTGCTAGAATAGATGAATTCACACGTTCTCTAGACTTGGTCCAGCCCAGACTACTTCTCACTAAACTATTGTGTGTGTGTGTGTGTGTATTGTACATGTGTTATGCTTTAGTTTAGCACGCAAAATTATTCGCTGCAAACGACCTTTTGCCACCGCTCAATTTCAACTCTCATCGACTCCAGGGACTTGACATCGTCATTGCCGACGCCGTGTTGAATAACGTTTTGTGATTCAATAAACTTTCAGCAATTTAATTCACTTGATGTTCATACAGTTACATACACATAGACATACATGCCCATAAATACATAGATGGGCACTTACATGTGCCAAGTTTTATTGAACTCTAGGCAGGAATATGGACATGGATCGTATGTCCATAGCTGCTTCAGCTCTTAAGTAACAAATTCCACCAAGCATTTGGCCAATAATATGGCAAATATTCTGACATGGTCAAAATCAATTGGTAATTAATATGGGTGCACGATACAAATATTTTTATCTTTTGAATTTGCATAGATCGGATAACGGTTATATGATACATGGTACATAATACAGTTTACCTGCTAGAAAGTACTGATTATTACTGATTCCGAAGCACAAATAAAAAGCCTAAATATAACAGAATAAAATGTTTTGAGAAATGTTATCATTTAATTTGTATTAATGTGTATTATAATTATTATTTTTTTTTGTTAATATTTTACAATATCAGCAAATTCAGATAAAATATACTTAAAGCAATACATATCGTTTTGAGCTTAAAATCATCTTTTTTTCCGGGCTTGAACCAGGTCGCAGCCTCATTACGTATTAAATTTATGCAAATATTACAGTTTATTTACACTCTTTACCCTGATATCATTCCAGACACAAATAAATGCATAGATTAAACACGAAATCCGGTTACGAGTTCAGGCCCCCTTATCAGTTAATTCATACAAACGCTGAGTATATATGTACATACATATATGGCCATAAATCTGTTTATATTTTCATGTGTGAATGAACGTAGTACAAGTAATTTATACGCATTTGGGAATTGCTATCAATTCGATGGGAAAAACAAGTGTTCAATTCTCATCTAATCTGTTTTTTGTCTTCGGCATAATTGCTACCAATCATAGTTTGTCACGATTTCCGAATCAATTTGCCTTTGGCACTGCTTCGAAGGGATTAAGCTCGTGCACAAATTGCTTGTGGAGACCACCAACCTCCAATCCTACCTCTACCCCAAACCCTTACCCCTATTCCATATAATTTAGCAAACAGTTTGAAACTCACCCGCCTTGCTGTTAGCCTCCGCATCGCCCTGTGCCGTCAGCCGTTCCGTCAGCAGCTTGTGCAGCACGCCGTATGTGTTGATCAGGCCAAAGATGACGCCGTTGCAGAGGAAGGCGCTGATCATCACCAGCCAGGCACGAGCACCGCCATCCGGCGGCTCCTTGCCGTGTATATCACGACAACAGGGCGCCTCGATATGTTCCTGCTGTTGTTGTTGTGTCCCATTCGGCTGCGCCTTGCCATTGCCTGTGGACCTGTGCAGTTGGCCATTGCTACTAGCCAACGAGCCGTGTCCGTTGGCACGTTCCTCGGCGCTAACAATCCGTCCGTTTGGCTGACTGGCGGTGTCGTCTAGCGGCTCGTTCTCAGCCATTTCGAGTGGATGTCAAAAAGACGTGCGGCTTCTGTAATATTAACCGATTATAACACGGCCGTATCTAATGTGCGGCTATGTGGTTTGCGGCAAAACAGTCAACGTATAACTGTTCTCAAACAGATGCTATCGTGGTTTAAGAGATTTTATTGTAATTATCATTATTTGCACGGCGCATTTTCAACCACAATTGAGACTTTTTATTACGGTGCAATGGACCCGACCCGAGTCCACCTCCGTCTATGAAATGTGGGTCTTTTTTTGTTTTTATTATAAAGAAACCAAATGCGGCAATACAAATGAAAATAGAAAATCTAAAATTTTATTGTTTTAAATTAAAAGCGTGCTTACTTATCTATCATGAAAGCTATGTAAATGTATTCTATTCGTATTTCTCATGTTTTGTACTGCATAAAAATATATTTTATTAAAATAAGTATAAGAAAGTTGTATGTAGCAGAGGAACAGAAATATCTTCAATACCACATAATACGCATTATGTATCTAAGCATGAAAATCTTTCTGACATTTCATTAAAGATTTAAAAAATGTAAAAAAAAAAGTGCCACAATGTTGTTATTTTGATCAACATATTAAGAAATTATGAAGTGTTTTGTAGGGTTATAAACGCTAGAGATCTTCAATTTTTAAAGAATGTAGATTCTTATCCAAAATATTCACTTCCTAAAAATTTAAGGTAAAGCATGTTACGATGTAAAGCAACAAAGAAGAAAAAAGTCGAGGATGTAAAGTTTTCACATTTCATTTAAATTTTTATACGCACATACATATTTGTATGTCGTATTTAAAACCGAAAATAATTTATTCATAAACAACCTTTTTAAAATGGGCAGCTAAGAAAAGAAAGCACAGCCGCTACCAAAGTATTTATGCAGCCATTAACTAAGAACGTAAGCGTGTTACGGCAGGTCAAAACTACTTGCTTACTTGCGTTTTTTTTTTTTAAAAAAAACATTGTTAAAAGGTTGGAGCTTTCTTTTGAACAGTTAAGAATTATTTAATACCTTTAAATGATACTCAAGAGTTGTGTGCGTAATTATTATTAGGCATTGCTCAGAAAAAGAAAAGATTCAGTCTGTATAAACCTCTATATGCGCAGTAAATCAACTGGTAATTATTACTATTCATTTTCATTTTTATTTTGAAAATTTGTATGCCCATGGCTAATGGAATTTATGCACATCATATCAAAAGCGCAAAAATATATGTATGTACGTACTGTACTTACATATGTACACGTACCACAGTAGCAGAATTAAAGTCGTGTCAGCAAGAAATTTTGCCTCAACACGACCCCAAGAAATGTATTTATTTACTTCATATTTTTTGTTGATAAGTTTACATATTATACAAATAAAAAACAAAATAGCCAAGGTGAATGTTAATTACGCCAAAAAGCTATATCTCAATGATATGCGAGTCGAGTGGTTTAAAGTTATGAATCTATTGATGTTTCGGTTTCTGTTTGCAGCCATTTACAAGCGGGCGTTATCAATACGCTTGGCAGATGCGCACGTGGCGGACGCAGGCGTCCAAATGCACGGCGGCGGGGGGTAACAGTCAAAAATCGAAGGTGGCACGCGATTACGCAATAGACCAACTAGACAAAGTACACCAAAAGCACCTACACGTGAGCGTATTTAGCCAGCAAGCAATTTAAATGCACTTCAATGCTCGCTTCGAAGGTGCAGCAGATCCCTTTGGGTGGTGCGTGGCGCGTACCGCCACCACTGATGTGTAGTTCAAGACGTAGACGTTTTGATAGCAACGCCAACACGTTCACAAAAATACACACGACCGAGCGCTTGCGTTGCCGGCAACGGAATGAAAAATAATTCAATTATTTTCCACGAGCAGTTTGCGCAAAAATTTGTCACTTACTCACGAGGCGCCTAATCGGAGACGGCGACAGCGACAGCGACGGCACTCACACACACACCCACACACACACTTGCGCATACACAGCGTGAGATTGTGGCAGAGCGTTCTCTGTCGTAAACAAAGCCAAGCAACGTCTGCGTCTGCGTTTGCGTCTGCGGTAACGTTGGCAACGGCCACGCGAAGATGACCACAAAAATAAAAAAAATTAAGAACAAAAATAAACATATGCGAAAAACATTCCCGAATAGACAAATGTTTGCCAATTGGTGCGCTGGCTGGAAGCCCAATAAAAATGAACAGCGGTTCGAAACCATTACTGGTTTTGAATCTGGCTCAAATCTGAGCCATTTTCTACATATTTTTAAATTTCAAAACATATCTAATTATTTGTTATATATATTTTAATTAAAATTAATCCTTAATTGTTGATAAATTATTTAAAATTAACATTGGTTTTTGTTTTTAACCAGTAGTTGTTATACCAATAATAATACTTTAAAACTTAATTTAATTGAAAATATAGGGTTTTTATTTTTATTTTTTAAATAAAGCACATATATGTATATCTATAAACTATCAATTTCGGCCAAACACTAAACTAGCTGGGGTTTCGAGCTTATCCTACATTGGAATTTTCATTGTTTTAAAAGTGTTTGTTATCTATTCAAAGTGTCAATACTCAGGCCTAGATTTGTATATATTTTTTCAAGTTTTCGATTGAACTAAAAAGTAAGATTAATAGTTTCGAACTATATCCCATACTACTAAGAATAATAATAATATAATATAATATAATAATTTCAGTAAGGCCCTGTTTTCTAAAGCAAAAAAAAATCCAGGTTCAAACCCG
Source organism: Drosophila nigromelanica (assembly GCA_004149465.1). Taxonomy (NCBI): domain Eukaryota; kingdom Metazoa; phylum Arthropoda; class Insecta; order Diptera; family Drosophilidae; genus Drosophila; species Drosophila nigromelanica. The sequence goes on along the minus strand of SCDS01000087.1, from coordinate 77,158 downwards.
CTTTTCAGCCTTGGCTGATACAAAGATATATTCGTATTAATATATTGATATATAACTGGAAAGCATCCGTTATTTTTATTTAAGTCACATGATCAATTGGCAGACAAAGCACATCAATGATTGTCGGGATTTTGCGACCAAATATTCAATTGATATCAATTCCCAGAATTAGAAACTGAAGTCCATTGTCCACAGACAACATGACAACACCGAGGCATGAAAGCTACATTCGACATTTTTTACTTTTATAATTATAAAGTGGCCATATCCGCTGGGGGCAAGCACATCAAAGCAGCTTCCCTGCAACACTGGCAGACATTGCTGCCACTCAACCAAATGACCCCGGTTGAAGCATCAGTAGAAATGTACTGGCGCCTTCTTTTGAAGGCATTTGACAAAATGCAAATACGCAAAGTGGTTTTTTGAGTTTTATGTATTTCGCACTTTGACTACACATACAATTGGTTGAGTATACTCTATGTGTGTATATATATATATATATTCTTGATTTATAAAGTAAAATTGTAAACTTACGTGTTAGTGGAAGATTCATTTCAGTTATAAGTATAATACTTAGATATAGGCGTAACGCAGCGGACGCTCAATTTACGGGCGCCGCCTCAATGGACATGGCCGTGGGAAGCGCACAGCTGGGCTGATCTACAATTAGCTTAAAGTTCTTATCGGGCCAATCGAATTCCAGGCGCTGTGTGCTCTCCGTGTTGCCATCCAGCTGGGTATTACGAAATGCCTCCATCATGCGCGGCACCAGATCGTTGGGTATGAGCACCTGTATCCAATAGCCGAGCACACCAAAGGGTTCACTCACGCTGACGGCGGCACCCGTTACAGTTTCCGCGACCAGCGTCAAAGCCAGATGCTGTGCCTTGAATGTGAAGTGCCGACCATGACGTATGCGATCCTGGGGAGTAGAATCAATGATTAAACTTGTTACAATATTAACAAATTTCCTGTTGGCTTTACTTTTATAGCTAACAACAGGTATTTGGCAGCGTAGGGTGCCAGAGTTATCTCAATGCCATCCAGCGATATGCAGTCAGGCGCCTGCGGCTGGTAGTCGAGTGGACAAGATTTGTGCAGCGAGTTACTGCTCAGTGACATGGACTGTGGGAAACTGGGCTCCTCGCGCTTCATTTGCGACTCTGTCAGCTGTCGATTGTTCTCCTCGGTGGCGCAGCGTTCGTTTAGGCTCTGAAAGTCTACCTCCTCTTTGATGGTCTTTGTTGGCTTTAGCTCCCGAAACGTGAACTCTGCATTTACACCGGCCAGATCGGAGCCCTGTTTCTCTAAATCGTCTTGCAGGTTGAGCAGCGTTTCCGGAAACAATTCGAACACGCTCATTGTGCGCTGCATGTTGGTAACCAGCCAATCGCCACCTGTCTGCACATCCTTGGCCAAAAAGTTGAGGACACCGCGACCGTTCCAGCGCGAGGCCTGCTCCAATTCCTCCTCGGTAACGCCGACTATTTGACAAAAATCTACGGTCCCAAAGGGTGTGTCAATGCTGCCGAGCTGGGGATCCTGTGCCACCAACAGACTTTGCATTCGCGAATCCGTGCTGCCGTCTAAGCCCTTGCGCCACGGAATGTTGTCTCCGAAGCACAGACCGTTCCCCGTCTGGAAGCAGTACCTTGCAATGGATTGCAGCAGATTTGCGGGCCAGGTCGGTGGCCTGAGCGGCTTCTCCGGGCACTCCCGCTGCTGGCGCAGCTCAGTCTCAGTTTTAGCCAGGCGAAAAGTCAGCTCAAAGCCCATGCCCGAGCGTGTGGTGTGCTCCTCCTTTAGATGAACACGCTGATCGCCGTGTAAGTCGCTCAGTCCGAAGCTCACATAATGCCAGTGCGCCGGAATTCGCTCTGACTCGCCCTCGCCCTGGCCCCTGTTGCTGTACATGCTTATGTAGTCAAGGGGATCGGAGCCGCCCAGCCAGTACTTGAGAAGTGTGGTCACCTGCAGGGGGTTGGGCTGATCCGGATACACGGATATCAAGTGATCGATTAGCGACTTTAGTCCAGGCGGCGGCTTAAGCTCCGCATTCCTCTCCTGATTTGTTGATGCAGCCATAATAATAGAACGTTTGGATTAAGCAAAAAGAAAACAAGGCACTACCATCGATTGCACGATCAAAACTATCGATACACACTATCTTGTAGGTATATGCAGCAATATACTAGCGAGCAAAATGCGACTTGAATTTCGCATATGTTCCTGTTTGCATATTTGATAGAGTTTACTAAAACTGAGTATCTATAAAATTCGTTTATATATATATATATATATGTATATTCGTATTAATACATACAATTTAGGTGAATGCTTAAAAAATACTGGTATTTTTAAGCTACAGGAGTATTTGCCATTTTATATTCCATTCAATGCACAACGCGGTCACACTGCACACGACACCGCGATTTAATAAGAAAAAATTGCAAATACTTTTTAACAAACGCACAAAATGGAGCCCTATGATGTCGTAGTCAATCAACCTGTGGTCATAGATAACGTAAGTTCAATTAAACATGCAACTTGAATTTAAAGTGAAATCCGTCTGGCTGCAACATACGTTGTCAGCCTTTTGGGCACTGACAAGTGACATCACCAACTAACACGAAAAAGCCAAGCTGCCACTACCCGTCCCTTTCCCATTCCATTGTCCATCAACTTGCCCAACAGCATTTCAACTGTTTTGGTATGCAACTGTAAGAGCATGACTAATTCCCAAAACAAACTTTTATTACAATTTATTAACTCCGCCAAAGACAAATTCATAGAATTTCGTATCGAAAAATTGGGCATATTCCATGCGCTTAACGCTTGTAGACCACGGAAGAGTTGCTCGAGAAGTGGGCATCGATCTGTATGCGTCCGTCCAGGTTCATGCGTTGGCTATATTTCTCCGGATAAACCACCGGCTGGCGCTCCCTCACCCAGCACACGGGCCCACTCAAAATTGCATAGCTGCGATCCGGCTTGACGCCGCACTTGCCCTGATTCTGACAGAACAGCGGCGGTCTATGTATCTTGTTGAGCGCATCGTGATAGTAATCCCTGTACTTCTGGCAGTCAAGGTAGAAGTAATCCATCTCGCCAATCGTCCTATAGTTGACGCACGACAGCCCGATGGGCGGTAAAAATTTCAAGATTGGCTTGCGCTGAACTTGCAAGCTTTTCGACACATTCACCATGTCCACCTGGGGAATGGTCCGCGTACCCATCTCAACTATCTATTTAAAACAGTTCAAAAAGAAAACAACAAATATAACTTGTTTATCGTACTTAATATATGTTACTTGTGCAAAACAAATTTTTGACTGCCTGTAAAAATATTAAACGAAAACTTTTACAGGGCTCCGGTGTGATCAAAGCCGGCTTTGCTGGTGAGCACATTCCAAAGTGCAGGTTTCCCAATTAGTAAGTTCAGCTGCAGGCTAATATCCAGGATAAAGTTATTAACTTGCACATCCTTAGCATTGGTAGACCGAAGCATGTTCGGGTAATGGCGGGCGCCTTGGAGGGCGACATTTTTGTTGGTCCCAAGGCAGAGGAACATCGTGGTTTGCTGAGCATACGTTATCCCATGGAGCACGGTATTGTGACGGACTGGAACGATATGGAGCGCATATGGAGCTATATATATAGTAAAGTAAGTCAACTCAAATTGAACATAGATAGGCTTTATTTATAACTGCTTTGCCACAGGAACAATTGGCCACTTTTACGGAGGACCATCCCGTTCTGCTCACTGAAGCGCCATTGAATCCGCGGCGTAATCGAGAAAAGGCCGCTGAATTCTTCTTTGAAGGCATCAATGCGCCAGCTCTTTTTGTCTCCATGCAGGCCGTGCTCAGTCTGTAAGCAATTTACCTATCTGAAAAAGAAAAAACCTTTAAAACCCCTTTAAAATTATCTTCAGTTATGCCACAGGTCGTGTAACGGGTGTTGTACTTGACTCTGGCGACGGTGTGACGCATGCAGTTCCCATTTATGAGGGATTCGCTATGCCACACAGTATTATGCGTGTGGACATCGCCGGTCGTGATGTGACGCGCTACCTGAAAACACTCATACGCCGGGAGGGCTTTAATTTCCGTTCGACGGCCGAGTTTGAAATCGTCCGTTCGATCAAGGAGAAGGTCTGCTACCTGGCCACCAATCCACAAAAGGAGGAGGCTGTGGAGACTGAAAAGTTTGCATATAAACTGCCCGATGGGAAGACATTCGAAATTGGACAGGCTCGTTTCCGTGCGCCGGAGGTGCTCTTCCGGCCCGATCTGCTAGGCGAGGAGTGCGAGGGAATACACGATGTGCTCATGTATTCCATTGAAAAGTCGGATATGGATCTCAGAAAAATGCTCTATCAAAACATTGTGCTGTCGGGTGGTTCAACGCTTTTCAAAGGTTTCGGCGATCGTTTACTGTCCGAGCTGAGAAAACACTCGGCAAAGGATCTGAAAATCAGGGTAACTATCTAAATAATTATTATTAATGTTGTATTTCAATGTGTGTGCGTATTTGTCTAGATTGCGGCGCCACAGGAACGTCTTTATTCCACATGGATGGGTGGCTCGATTCTGGCATCGCTGGACACCTTCAAGAAGATGTGGGTATCGAAGCGGGAGTTCGAGGAGGAGGGCCTACGTGCCGTGCACAGAAAGACTTTTTAGTTGGTTTATTCATTTAAACGATATGTGTAAAAGGCTTATAAACTCTGTATCAAAATCATGTGTCAGCTAACGACAAATATCCCTACACAAATTTGAAACAATTTTTGCATGTGTATGTTATGCATAATAATAATAGGCGCAAAGTATTTAAAAATGCTATTTATTGAAAATTGCTTTCGCAGCATAGAAAATAAAAAAAAAAACTAAAATCATAAAAAAAATAAATACATAACATTTACAAATCAATTGTACATAAATATTAAACGCAGGCAGCAGATTTAAAACAATATTTGGCATCCGGAAATTAATAGAACGAAATGCTGCACACATTAGTCATACGCATCGCCATTTCTGATTGTTCAGTTACGTACAGCTCGCTCGGTCAGCTGTGCTTTTGGATGACGCGCTTGTACTCTCGGCTAAATGATTTCAGTCAGGTTTCAGTTGTTTATTCGATTGGTTGTGTCTCTGGCGACCATTTCTATGGCAACGGCGGTTCAAGTTTATGTTCGAGCTACCTAAATTTGTCACGGGCTGTGTTCAAGTTTTGAATTGAATTTAAAGCTCTTCACTTTGGGTTTTTATATATTTGTTTTTGTTTCTGATTTAATTGGCAAACGCAACGAGGCGAAACCGCATTGAAAACTTAACAATGGCTCAGGTGGAAGACCGCGCACGAGAAACGGAGGTAAACTTCAACTACATGTTTAAAAAACTAAAGAAAAGTGTGTATAACAGCCAAACACGCTTTTGTGTATATCTGAGTTGAACCCTGATCTTTTACGTAGTCCTGTTTTGCACATGACAGTAGGATATTGCACTTCCCACAATTATTATTTGATTGTTTTAGTTGCTCGTGCACTTAACTGCTACCTGTTTGCCTTGTCCCTGCACCTAGGTGTGTGTGCGTGTGTGTGTGTGTGTGTCTATATATATTTTCATATACATACATATGTACATACATATGTTGACTACAATTAGCTACCAAGCAGATGTGCTGTGCGAATAAAATATTAATTCCTGGCCGTCGTGTGTCAGCGTATTGATTTTTTAATTTACAAAACAATTACAAAAAGGGTGCATGGAGAACATTAATGGATATATACATATGCATTCCAAATTATTGGCATGTAAGCAAAAAATAACGAATATATATACAACTGCTTGGCGTGACTGACAGATTGACAGACTGACTGACTGATGCAAAGCCTCGTGGTTTTCTTAGCCGATGGCTTAGAGTCTGTGCTAATAAAAAGTAATTTTACCAGTTACCGGTACTAAGAATAATAATAATTTAGTTTTACTAAGTTTAGTTTATTTTTATTTGTATATAGCATACAGACGCAGCTGCCCAATATAAATTAATGACTAAATTAAGTTTTTTTTAACACATGGCAGGCAAATCCGAATTGAAGTTTGCCAGAAATTTACGAATCAAACCTAAAGTTGAGACATTGGTTCAAACCATAAACTGAACCACCGACAAAGACTTTGTTTTTTTTTTTTAATCAATAATAAATAGATGCCTAGATAATGTCGGGTATTAACCACTTGTTGCTTATATATACATATCAATATATATCCATATATTAAATAAACTGTAGTTTAGTTGATTATCACTTGTCTCTTACAGAAATCTGTAAAGAATGCATGGCAGGTATGAAATAATATATATATATATATATATGTATATATAAATTTATACATATATTTTTTTAATATTTAAATAATGCACGTAAATATTCGCATCCTTGTGCTCATTGCACTACAATAAATTTGCACTCTCCGCTAATTGGTTTCTGTTGGTAGTTCAATTTTATCAGCTGGGTAAAACAGGTATCAGAACAATTGCAAAGATAAGAAATGTTAAAAATGAAAAATTGAAAAGTTCTCATACCACTAAAATCATTTCATAGTCAGTTCGAGATCTGCGTGGGAACAGGGAGTACAAAAATGGCATCAGTGTGTAAAAAAAATATCTCTTTAAATTTTCATTTGAATAATGTGTCTGATTTTTCAATGCATATTTTCAGATGAAAGGCATGGATGCCAATCGGTATGCGACAAAGAAAACTATAGCCCAGGGCATGCTGGATATAGCTCTGCTCACGGCTAACGCATCTCAGCTGAAGTATATACTACAAGTCGGGGAACAGCATCAGTTCTATAAGCTAATGCTAATACTGATCAGCTTGTCGATAGTCATGCAGGTAAATAGAGAAAGTCTTCTTTGAATTTTCTTGGCTTTTTTGGGGTTGTAACGGCTCGTTCTTCAATTGCGCAGATATTGTCGGGCGTATTAAGCCTGTCGCTCAGTTTATTGCGGGACTGCCGAATGAATCAGCCAGAGTTCCATCAATCGGCCAATGTGATCAATCATGTGCGCACGGGCTTTGCCTTTTTTACCACAATGATAAATCTCTTTATATCGGCATTTGATAGTCGCCTGCCCCCGCCGCAGGGTGATCTTATAAATGATGTCAATTAAAAGTGTATTATTGTAAATTTGTGAGGCTACACGAAAAACTATTAATACACCGATTATTAGTTACTGATTTGATCCATTGTTGAGCGATGTATGTTTGAGGGAAAATTCGTTGCTTTCTAAACAATTTCATTTTGGATTTTTAACAGCTATTGGTTGGAATTCTGTTTGTGGTCATCGGCAGTCTGAATATTAACAAAGAGAAAGACCAGACGGCGGCAATAATATTGAACGATATCATTTTGGTGGTCATCTTTGTAATATCTGTGGTTAATGTAATTATTTCCGGTTTTGGCATCGAATATTCTTCACAACCACTTAGACTCATCGATCAGCATGCTAAAGTACCCTAGATATAGTTTAAAAGTAGAAATTTGCATTTAAGATGAAAGTATTGAGCAAAATTTGTAATACAACATAATTGATATTTTGTATGATTTCTAGCAAATAAAAATGTATAAACATATGAACATCTCTTTTTATTTTTATGTGCAGGTGGCTGCGGGCGTTTTACTAGTTATTCAATCACTTGTCAGCATTGCCAAATTGCAGCAACGTTCAATACTTTTCACAATCAATCATTTTGTGGATGGCTTTATTTTTCTATCAGTGTTTTGTGATATTATGAAAATGAATTTTGGTTTGGATCCAGCAATACCATATAAATATAACGATGAAGTTGAAGTTTTTAAAAATTAATATGTTAAATTAAATAAAAATTAAAAAAATAAGATTAAAACTCATAGTTATAAATTTAATTATATAATTTAAATATATGAAAAACATTTTCTATACAAATTTAAAACATTTAAAAATTCCGCGGTCTTATTCTGAATTAATTATATGGATGTGTACGCACTGTTTTGCTGTCAGCTGAAAAAGTATCGATAGTCTATCGCTCACATGCGATAGACGATAGATATAATGCCGCTGTTTGGTTTTCTGCAAGGACGCTTAGTTTTCGTTTTGGCGGAATTTGTATTTTAATGAAGTTTTCCGAATTTTCCTAGCAAGCCAGGCCAATTGAAGATATTTAAATCCTGAATTATTTCAGGAAACTATTTCGACTACTTTAGTACTAATCAAGAATGTCCGACGATGACTGTGATATTTTCAATCTGCCAGTGCAACAAATAAACGGTAAGTTCAGGCCTTAAATCTATAAAAAGTGAAAATGTTCACCTTTATTATTCATCCTGCAGCTGTGCCTCAGAAGCAATTTATGCCGGATCAAGAGTCAAGCCAAACCGACTATGATTTCATCAAAAGCGATCACGCAGTCAAGAAACCTGCAAAAGTCGCCAAAGACAAACAAACAGCGCCAACAAAGTCTAAGAATCGAAGAAAGAAGAAAGATGATGTAGAGTTCAACAATAATGTGCTGGAGGCGGTAGACACATCACCCGAAGCGGCGCTGGCGCCTACCACACGTGCTTTGTCACCTGTCTCGCAGTTGATCTACGAAATGGAGCAAAAGCAGGTTAAAGCTAAGGCCAAGGAAATTGAAAAGTTGCCCATTGCTAGACGAACGCGTTCATCCTTGGGCAAAGCTCAGAAAAACAAAGAGCAGGAAGAAGTAGCTCCTGTCGAGGGGGCAGTGTCACCAACAAAGAAACGAAATGTTCGCGGACGCAAGTCAACAGCGGCTGCAAGAGCACAACACACGGAGCCCGTAAATATAACCGAACCAAAAAGAAATCGGCGACAGGTAGCGGAGCTGGCAGCCCGTTCACATGTCGTAGACAGTATTGATTTGGTTTCAGCTGTGATGCCACGCGTAGAGGGATTTGTAAGTAACGAATGCTATAAAATTAATATTTATTAACAAAAGATTTCTTTAAAATATAGGTCAATCTAGACTCGGATGATGAGGAGAATGAGGTTCTAAAGGCCGCCCTGGCAGCAGAATCAGCTTCAACTGCATATAACTTTGATGATGAAAACCCTATTATTGAAATCAATCTAAATTGGTATATAGCTATATAAAAACTATATTGAAATAGAATTCGTTTAATTCTCAACTTTGCAGGCTCGGTGAAATTCAATCCTATAAACTAAGGCAACACCAAAAGTTTTCGCACATGTTCAAGGAAGTTGCAAAACGTAACGGAGTGCCTAAAGAGGATATTGTTATAAACAAGGATGATCACTTTATAAGCCCAACTGAGTCGCCGCAAAGTGTGGGCCTTAAGGTCTATCACATATTAAGTGCGTAGTATAATTATATATACCTTTTTAACTTTATTTAATAACTAACCTATTTTTAGGTGGCGTCGCTATGAAATCCAATAAAGCTACAAGTGATGACAATCCAGATGCTAATCTTATGCTGAAACCAAAGAAGTTTCAACTAAAAGTACAGGGAGATAAATGGAAACAACCTCTAATAATTCCAATAAAAAGGACGGATACTTTTAAAATATTATACATTAAGTGCGCCGAAGAAATGGAATGCACCGTTAACGATTTTAAATTATTGTAAGCATACAAATTAATATTATAACTGTATTTTGAACTAATTTTATATAATCTTTTTTACAGCTTTGATGGTGAACTTTTGGAACCGGATGATACCCCGAAAAATCAGGAAATGGAAGGAAATGAAATGATTGATTTCCGATCCAAATAAACTAAAGCATTTTAAAAAACAGACTAGCTTTTTAAATTATATTAAGTTAAGTTGAAGCGCTAAATTCTTACGCCACTTCCAGTCTTCATATTAATATATACTTACAAAATAGCTTTAAGTTTTTGATTACAACTAAAGAAAACAATTATTTAAGTGTTAAAAAAAATACTTTTGACTGTAATATATTGAAAGTTTTCGTGCATTGGTGTCAAGCTGCTGCTGAAGTGGTAATAGCTCTTGGAGTAGCGCATATTACAGCATCCAACACCCTAAGATTTCTACACACACCCCTAATATTTTGTTTATCTAGCATAGAGCGTTATATTCTAACACTAACACACACACACCCACACACACATACAATAGCCGGAACAAAACAAAATTATTGTTGATATGCGTCTCAGCAGATGATGTTTTGGGGTGTGTGTGTGTGTGTGTGTGAGCGTTGGGTGGTAGTTGGGTTTGCGAAACACCAACCCACACTGCCGGCTTTTTCTCTCAGTTACTGGATCTCTCTCGCTTTGCCCCCACCCCTTGGCAGTTTCCCTTGGAATTTCACTGCACAAATTCTGACACAGGATAACAGAAAAAGCTTCTTGCGAGCGCTTTAGCGAGCGTAATATGATAAAAGCACTCTCATTTTTGGTCAGCTGCCTGTCGTTAGTCGACTTTGTGAGCAGAACGAGTTTATCCTTCGTGCTAACTAGTCGCATTTTGTTCGCGTTTGTGCATAGAAAATAAATATAACATTTAATATTAAAACAGTCGTCGAAAACTTGCTTCAGTTTCTTTGCTCTAAACTCGAGAAGCAACAGAAAATTGTGTTTCCTGTGTTTGCGCCGGCGGTTTTTGTTTTTCATTGCCCCGTGCTGAGTTTATTTAAGCAAATAGTTTTCACCCAACCAAATATATCAAAGAAAATATATACATATTCTACAGCTTCCCAATCATATCCAATATTATATATTTTTCAACTTGGCGCCCAAAACTGTAAGCTAAAAAATAACACATATATACATATGCAAACGAAGGATCTTTTCTGCGAATTCAATTTGGATACGGTAAGAAGCTTATTTGCTTAAGATATGTGTTTGTTTTTATACTATGTTTATGACAGCGAAGAAGGGCATATTCGCATAGTGCTTTTGTTCGCATGAACTTGCAAGAAATATATATCATATATGTATAGTTGCTTGAAGTTACGTCTGATACAGTATTAACAGTTTTTGGTCAGACCTATTTGTTGCGGGCGGTTGCCACATTTAGCAAGTAAATCGAAAACCTCCACTAACGATCTCATTTTAATCTCTAAAACCCCAAATCTTAATTTTTTCTAATCATGGTTACAAGTTTACTATATCAAATTTTAGTCGTAAAGTTAATATGCACTTTACCGATAAGCTTTAGCTTTTATACACTATAAACAGAGTGTGTCGCAGTCGTTGCCACTACAACTTGTTTATTATTGTCCGTTGATGCTTTGCACACATATTCGGGGCTTGGCTTTCTGGTACTGTTTGTCAGCTGCCCCTGGCATTGACAAATGTGTTTATCATGTTGGCACTGAAACGGGGACAAGTTAATTGACATGGCACAGACACAAAAGCCGAAGCAGTCGAGAGCTCCACTCTAAATGTTAACCGCTGTTTCATATTAAGGTAGTATGTGTGCGTGTGCGTGAGTGTCCTTTAAAAATTTATGACGATTGTTGGCATTACATAAACATGTATTTCAAAAAGAATTTACCCACAAGGCCCCCACCCTCTCTAACCGTCCGTCCGTCACATCCCCCCGCGATTGAGTACCTTTAGCTAAAGCTGGCTAAAAATAAAACGTGACACCTGCAAAAAAAAAATAAATAAATAACCCACCCACCTGGTGCGTAGTTAAAGCCCAACTCGAGGTCACTCGTTTCCCACACACACACACACACACACACACACACACACACACACACTAACTCTTCCCCTAATGGCTCACCCAACAGGGTTAAGGGATTTATTCCCAAATAGCACTCTGAGGACTACTCTGATTGCCAGTCATCGACGATTGGCCTTCGCTTTGGAAAACTGCATTTCCCCAGTTGGCCTTCAAATGCTGTGGGTGTGTGTGTGTGTGTGTTGTGTAGCTATAAAGCTTTTCTAGAACGAAACTTTAAACTGCACCTGATGTGCCTACGTATCGGGCAAAAAAGGAAAAAATTAAAAAGCATTTAACAAAAAGTAAATAAACCATTTAATTACAATAATAACTTTACTAATATCCCAGTAAAGTGCTAACTGCATATATACAGTAAACAAAAAGCGGATTAAATCCCTGTAAAAATAAACACGCTTTAGTTGTTTCCAAAAGGTGTACTAAAATACAACATATACAAATAGCTGCTGCGCACATTGCGTGACCTGTAAAATACATGAATAAGTACACTCAGCGAACAAATCAATGATTTATGTACCTGAAAAAAAACACAGAATCTGTGCCTATGAAAAACAGAGATTTTGAATTTAAATTAAGCCCAATCATTGTGAAAATATGGCCTAGGTGAATATTTTTCAACTTTAAAACGAAATTTCTTATTCAAAATTTTTTTCTAAACTTAAAATGCCGAGATGTAGGACCCATACTAATTACTTAATTAAAACAACTTTGTTTTTCTATTAAAAACGTTTTACGTTTTTTTTTTAGTGAAAGCAAATTCATGTAATAAGTGTTTTGAACTGCAATATGAAATCAAAATTAATTCTTACTTAATTTAAGATAATTTTTAAACAAAAAATTGTTTAAACATAACGTTAGCAATTTTCCAGTGTAGTTTTTTAGTCTCTGTAGGTCTCTCTCGCTCTGTCACTTTACAGAGAACAATTAAATTTTCTATTCTTCTTGCTATCGCATTCATTAACGTTTTGTGCGACGTTTGAAGGCAAAGCTAACAATTAAAATTTATAATGTAATTTATTTATTTATTACATGCATTTTTTATAGTACTTTGAGGTTCCCGCCCCATTTAAATTATAATAAATTAATTTATTACAGCTACTGGGTATCTAAAAGTCAATCTAGACTAGTATTTAATGCTGACTGTTATTTCAACCGGAAATAACATAACAAATGACACTTTGGGGCACAATTTGTGCACGTGTCGCATAGACCGCACACACACAAACACACATACAGACACACACACACAAACACATGCACTGGCGTGTGAATGCACCCCTGGCTATTTTCGGTTGCATTGTCTTTTAAGCCCGGACTTCAATGCCACAAACTTTTTTGGTATGCAACGGACGCAACAAGCAAAAAACAAAGCAACAACGAAAACAACAACAAGCTGACGCCATTTTGCCATTAATTCTGGCCACTTTACGGCCAGGCCAAAACAAACATTAGCCAACCGTACGGTTTAAATGGTCACCAACAAGGGGCATTAGGATTTTGTTACACACTCTGCACTAGTGTTAAATTTGATGCTAGATTATAGCTAAAATGTGTACACTTAAATATATGTGAATATATATGTAATACGATATGAGCTTAGCTTAGCCTTAGTCTCCATTTAGTGTTGAATACAAACCGCTTTTTCTTCCGTGACACGAAATTTTATTTATTATTATATTATAGTAGAGAAATATGGGCTAAAACTCAAATAGCTACATATATATTATGTAAATAAAAATATATAAATATTTTTGGTATTGAAACGTTGTATATGAAGTTGAAGAAATATATATTGTTATTAATAAAGAGTACAAAATAGTTATAAGCTATTAATAACAATAAGTTTATATTATACAAAAATGCGTCCATCTGTATTCCTTATAAAGTATTCGTATTAATACACATTTAAATTTTTACGAAATATATTTTTTCTGATCAAGTTCCAGTATCAAAGTGCATATAAATGTCGGCTTGTATTTTTATTTTTGGTTCCATCGTGTTGTTTGCAGAATTCATTTGTACTATTGCCTTTTGTTTTTGCTCCTTTTTTTGATTTTGTGTACTTTGGCTGGCCATATTCCGGTGCTAGCCCTGTTAACGGTGCAAAGGCAAAATGGTTCTGTAACCAAGTGCTTTAGAACGTTGTGTTTTAACAAACAGTACAAACAATTGTCTCGCTTCGACTTTTGTGCCGAGTGCTCGACTCGTATCGCTCGACTCCATTTCCAGCAATCTAACTAACTGCGTCTTCAGCCACACCTCCTTCTTTCGAGTTCTGTTCCATTTAACGGGGCGTGCATTGAACTGTGTGGCGCACCTCTTCGATATATATTTTGTATGCCATTGCATTACGTATGCGCCCCGTTGGCCGCTTTGTAACTTCAGCTTGCAATTATTGTCGAGCTGCATTTGTGTTGGGGCACACCCCCGACACCAACCTCCACCTGCCCCAAGGCTGTAGACTGTCATTGTTGCCAACGCTGGTTGCTCTTTTTTTTGTGCACTCGACTCCTCGGGTTTTTGTTGCCACACAAAGCACTGCGAAGTGTTCCACAACTAAGACAAGCAATAAGTGCTGGACAACAAATGGAGGCAGCAGTTTGCCTGAGAGCGGTAAGTGCTCTTATTAAAGTTCGTTTTGTTTGTCCCCCAACAATGTCGCTGCCGGCTAAAAGTGTCGCCAGCAGCGGGCGCAGTCCCCTTTTTGCTTACATCTAAAAAGTTGCAGTCTGAAACATTTGCAAAATACAAGCTCAAAAATATATATCGCATTCACGTTGATGCAACAGCCGTTTGCTGCAATCTGAGCGCACAGTTGCTAAACGAGATTTACATTTTTTTTGGTTTGTCGTTTATCTAAAAGTTTTTATTTTCCATTTTATAAAACAAAGCATTCAAAGAACTTTTTAAATATTTTTTAAAGAAAAAGACAAGCAAAGTATTTTAGCTTTTGTCAGTTATAAATTTTGAAAATATAACTATAGAAAATATGACATTGACAACAGAATAAATAAAAGATAAATATTTAAATTAAAACAGATCAATAAAACGAATTTTAAAATTAATATCTTTACCCATATTAATATATATCAGTATCTATCTAATATGCTCACTCACTTCGCCTCTCTTTCTCTCCTTTCAGTTTCTACGTTTAAGAAGAAAACATATTGTCGCACATCTGTAACTGGACCAATTTATACAAACAAACAAATGAAAAACGACAAAAACAAATAAAACCACAACAATCTAGAACTCTGCTCACCGACTTAGAATCTTATACACTCGACTTATATCTTATACACACACACCCACACATATCTCTGAAGGACACAAAAAGGAGGCAGCACAGTGAGCTATTGTGCTGTGATTGGATTTGAATACCCTTCCATTGCCCCACCTGCCCAGTAAAAGCATCCAAGACGGCGCCGCTTAAACCCAAGGCCTATAAATTTGGTCAGATGTTATGTTGTGGCTTCTGTTGTGGCAACATGTCGAATCGGGACTACAAAGTGGCCACCACAGATGGCATCGAGCTGGAGCCGCTGGGCGGCGAAAAGAGCGATAAGGAGAAAGATAAGGAGAAGCAAACGAATGGCGTTACCTTTGGTAAGTGATCACGACCCCACCACTCCCCACTTTGCACCTGTTGTTTGCATTTGCCCGTGGTAAATTGGAGGACCCTTCAGCGTGATCAAAGAGATGCCGCTGGGCGTTGTGGCACAAAGCAAAGTGCATAATTGCACTTGTGCATAATTTTCTTGACGCTTCACGTAATTTAAAGCGCGCCTGTTGCCACAGCCGGCTGCCAATTCCGTCCTCCTTCGTCCCTACCCCACACAATGTCTTCATCAGGTTGTTTTCTTAATTACGCCAAATGCAAAACAAAAGCCTTAAAAAATATGCCAGACAAAATGCTCGCCATGGCTGACTTTGTGAGCTGTGGCGTTAATTTTGTATCCTACAGGAAACCGTTAGTCATATGCTCATACGCCCCGTTGCCCAAGCCACAACCAGAAACTGCGCCCAGCCGCAAGTAAATATAATGAATGTTAGCAGTGTCTCCGTCTCTGCAACGATTCCTTCGCCTGTTGAGACAGCTTCTCGTTGCGTTGGGTATTTTCAATTTTTCAATGGTTAGAAAAATTCATCTATGTACCTAGAAAGTAGATATATCCCTAGCCAGACGTGTTGTTATAGTCTGTCTCTTTGTTTTAATGCAAATTGGATCTGTCAGCTTAAAAGCTATATTTAAAAAAAAACTTGCCATATCTTCAGAGTTATGCGGAACGAAACACTATATCATATAGATCACATAGTTACAATCAGGTAAAAATTACATTTTTCTATGCAAATAGTTTTTTGCTTTTCAAGATTTCTTGAACAAACTAAGAAATGCGGTCTTAACTATGCTTTTAACAATTAGGCAACAATTGGCCCAACATTTATTGTTCATAAGAAATTAATTTTAATTTTCCAAGATATAGAACTGTTGTTCAAAAATTTAGTTTTTGTGTGAAAATTCTTTTATATATATTTAAAGTACCATGCTCATAGAATAATAATACAAGAAAAAAATACCCAAAGGAAAATTGGGTCAAAAATGTAGTTTTTGTTTAAAAAACAAAACTGAATAGCTTCAATGTGAGCAACCGGCCAGTTATTGGGGCTGCTAGGGTATTTAATCTTCAGCATCTTAAACCTATGTTTTTCTTCTTTTTCTGCTCATTTTTATTTTTTTGATTTTCCCATTCTTTGTGCATTTTTATTATAACTGCAATTCTCTCATATTTCTTTTCTGTATTTTCGTTTTGCCTGTGGCGACTTGGTCGCATTTGCAGCATGTTGCTGCTTTCAAAGGTGCCCCTTCACCCGACCGCGTCCCAACTTGGGGCATTCACTGGAGACAAAGGACAGACGGACATTTACAGCCAGGCACGCCTTCAGTTGGCTCAGATTTCAGACATTTTCAATTCTCAGTTTTTTGTTTCTTTTTCCATTTGTAATGCACACTCATATTATTACTTACTTATAGTATTAAATATTGCACCCCGAGGGGATATTAATTTTACATTATGTAGTGAATCAAACTGTGCTAAAATAGAAGCGTATGTGTAGAAAATGATTTATTTAAAATGTTTAAGAAATTTGAGATTAAACACGTCCAAGCGTAAATCTAGGAGGGTTCTTGGTAATCTACTTGAGAATATTAAATACCATTTAGAGAATTACTTTAAGTAAACGGTAAAAGGACTTTCAGAGGCGTTGGTGGATGGTTGGGTTGGGCTCGGTTAGTTACGATGCTTGGCCTAGGTCAGAAGTAGAAATGGGCGTGTGTCGGAAACAACTATCAAGGTTTCATAATAAATAATTTGAAAAATATAACTTTCATGAAATATAAAGAATATATACTTAAATAAATATTATTTTAATTTAAATTTAATAATTTATAAAAATAGATCTTATAAAATAATTGTCTAGAATGCGGAGTGTAATTTTGTTGAAAGTTTAGACAAGGACACATTGATAATAATATAATTATTTTGTTATTATATTTTTAAAAAATATATAATATTGTTATTTTTTGAAAATTCTATAATATTTTAAGAATGATATATAGCACCACGTCGTGCTAGCTCGTGCGTGTTTTGAAAACACGACACGTGCTCAACTCCAGTCGAAAGCAGCCGTCGGCTTTTTGGCTTATTATATTCTGTAAAGTTAATAGTTTGTTAGCCTTGGTCAAGGGGCGGCAGGTATGCTAATTGATTACTTCACACGCTGGCCGTCTTTGCAAGTATGCCGTCTAGTCGACTAAAGGACCAATGTCCTGTACTAGTGAATTAGCTAGTTTTTAATTTGAAACTTTGAATAAAATTTCAATATAAGGTTAGGAAAGGGTGTTTTCAGTTTTAAATAGAATTTTGATTACGTTGCACTAGAAGGTTATTCCTCATCAAAATCAGAGCAGGGTTTGGCTCTAGATGGTTTCTTTAAAAAGAAATTGAGTATCGATTTTCAATCGTTTTGCTTATTGGTATTGGTGCAAAAATGTATTGGTAACCTAACTCAATATACAATTAAACAGTTAAATGAATGCAAGAAACTGGTTAAATCGGCCCTGAGAGCCAATTCGTATTATCTGTGCAACAAATCGTTGACTCTTATGCACGTTGTCAGACGCTACGTCAAGGCAACGCGTGAAGTGTGCCACAAGGCAAATGGTTTTCTGTGGTTGACTCCCCATTTCCCCCACTCAAAGCATCGCCGCACACCTCTGTGGAAAATCAGTGTCACGGGAGCAGGACGTGTGCTGCTTGTCAGCGTTGCAATTAAGGATGCATAAACTGGAGTAAGCACTCGGCGTGGGCCCACTCAAATGGCTGCCACAGGCTGCACGAATGTTTACCTCTCAAGCAACACGGATTGTGGCAGGCAACATCTGAGCCGATGTGGCAGCTGTCGCTGATGTTGCTCTTGCTGTCGATGACGTGGCGTCTGCTGCTGACGTTGATAATTGCAGGATGCGTTGATGTTGATTGCATTCTGAATGGGCTTACAAACACACACACAAACACCCACACACATACACACAATTGCGCCTACACACACTTGAGGCAACTTGACTTAAATAAAGAAGTCCTGTGCATCCCGGCAAAGAAACAAACAACGACAAAAAATAAAAAAAAAGAGTATTATGGTCAAGGGTGCCTGACTGGGGGATACCCTGTAGCCTACACTGTGTGGCCAAACATGTTTTAAAACCTGATATAGAATATATACTTAATTAATTTTATAATTAAAAAAAGGTTAAGCAGAGCATTTCAAGGAAAAATTCTATAGACTTCAAAAGTTTACATGCCAATTTAAATGGCAAAAAAACACACTTTTTTTGAAAATGATCATGAATTTCATTTTAAATAAAAAAAATATGCATACTTTTCGGATACATTATTAAACTAGTAGACCAACTATGACCAAAATGCCGTTAATCATGAAAATCGCCTTACGTTTGATAAAGTTGTGGTCGTTTGAAATATGCTATGGATCCGAGAGCTTTACATATCAATATTTCATTTGTCAATTTTGGCGTGATTTTTGACTCTATTAAAAATATATATTTGCAATTCTAAAAATTGGCAAAGAAATTTGACATGATTTTTTGAACAAAAATTTCAAAAAATTGTATTTTCAATAATGCATACATTTTAAATGTAGATTTAATCTGAACTGCTCGGCTTTTGTTGCTGACTAAGAATATATGTACTTTAATATATATACTTTATACATTTTCAATGGGTGCAGGGTATACAAATGGGGCTAACAGAAACAATGAGAGCAGCTACAGCTAAAAACTGTGTGGCGAGTGTGTGTGTGTGTATTTATGTGTGTGTGTGTGTGTGGGTGTGGGTGTGTGTGGGTGAGTGAAAGTAAAGACATATAAAAATGGATGAAATGTGTTTTTGGGTCAGGCCACTTGAAGCATTGCAGGAAGTCAACGGAAGGCGATGCAAATGGCAAAGCGATGCGCCGCCTCGGTGCCAGTGCAACAAATAATTGTTGCAAAATGGCGCAAGCGAAATATACACACAGAACACACACATTCACACAATTAAGTGAAACGACAGAGCACACAACTTGGGGGGCCCCCAAAGCAGTTGCCTACTAAAGCAGCCCCCGTAATTAAATGGAAAATGGAAAATGCAGCTCGCAAAGGCAACTCTGAACGTCGGTCTGTCAGTCTGTCAGTCTGTCAGGAAACAACAATGACAGGCACCGGAGATGCAGGAGTAGGCGGAGGCGGAGAAGTAGGCGGGGGCAACTCGGTTGCGGTCTAGCACACTTTTCACAGCACTTGAAAGCTTTCCAGCTATTCTTGGGTTTTTCAATACTCTGTAAACATTGCAAATGTATTACAGAGAGTATAGAGAGTATATTGCAACAATATTCAAATCAATGTTATTGTCGTTCTATCTGATCACCTGTTTGTCCGGCAGAGATTTCTCTGAAATCGATATAGTATATAGATTTTTTGTTTTTCATACCATATCTAAGAGAATCCAAAAGCAAAAAAGGATGTCAAGAGTATTTCAGTTCTTCGGTATCTCAATACAATACTTCATGATTAAACATGTTTTTTTTAATAAAATCCTAAACAGGAATAAGGCTTTCTTGGTTTATAAATTAATTTTAATGCTTAATCTAAGGAATAAAAATGTTATAAAGTTTTATAATTTAAGCGATCTGCTTGGCAATTTGATGATTAACTCAAATGTTTTCTACAACATCCGGAGTCTGAGCACAGAGCATCTTGCAGTCGTGCACTTCCACAAGTTCATTGCAACTCAATGCAGTTGCCGCTCAATTAGTTGCCAGTTACGTTTGGGCTTTGACTGGTTCCTTTCATTCCTTCGAATGCAGTGTTTGCATGCACCTCCCGCAAATTCCCAGTCCTTGAGCCTGGAGGACTCCTATGCCGGCAACGAGTGCGACCATTGAGTGCTGCTTCAACGCTGGCTGCCAATTAACTAAATCATTGAACATTTCACAAAATTGAGTGCACAAGTGCGTAATATACTTGGGAGGTTTTTAAGGCAGGAAAACATAAATTAAATTTTGGTTAATTCATGCGGAAAATTGGAAAGGCTTAAAGCTTCTTGTAAATTTACATATTTGCCTGCTTTTAAGCAATTAAATTTAAGATGCTCGAGTTAAATTTTGTACAAACATTCTCTATTTATAAAAGGTAAAATCTTTTATAATAAATATCAATATTAACGGATTGTCATACGCGTGAAGAAAATTGATAAATTTTTCACAAGCAGGCCAAAAAAGATCGATTTCTTTTACTGAATGAATCTACACATCAGTTTTAATATCGCAATAGATATAATCAAATATAAATTCATTAGTATATGGTAGTAAGTTGGACTTCAAAGGCAGTCTCATTATACTAAATCAACTTAATGATCTTAATAATAATAATATTTTTAAGATCACATCTAATTCTTATGGCTAAAGGCCGTGCTTTTATTAACATTTACTTAACATTAACAGACTAACAGATAGTTAACCGTATAAATATATTATTTTCATTTGAATACACATAAACTTGCTTCTATTTGTTTTAAAGTATTTTCATTTTCCTTTTACTTAAACTATCTATCTTCGGCGCATAATATTTTCAACATTTATTATCCAATGTTATTGGTTGAATATTTGCATACAAATAGGGTTTTTTTTGGTATATTTTACTTTTTATATATATCAGTTTTTAGATTAGACACAATAATTTCTTTTCATTATCTGTTACTAGCTAGGCATATAAAACTTATGATAATAAGCTTAATTAATTGGCGCATAATAACACATGTGAAATAAAATACATATATGTATCTTTATTTCTTCTTCTAAGCTACAATTCCTGAATATATTATATATGACACATCATTTCCATTACTTAACTCAATTGTTATGCTTAACACATAACATATTCAATCTATCATTAGATTATCATTTACTAGCTGACTGTAGCTTATGTTAATGTTAATGTCGCTTATGTAAATACTTAACATTAACAGCATAATTTTTACATCTGTTCAGGCAATTGTAAGAAATGTTTTCCAAATGCTTAAAATATGTATTTGGTTATTTTTACTACAGTTTATTTTACCATTGCTAAACTGAGTTTAGTAAATATAAAAAACATCAACAAATTATCTATGACTCTCGACCTAATGTTTAATTTTTTGTGAAAGTTAGAGCATGTCAGCTTAATTCTATTACCATTGTTTTTGCTTTTTCTTGTACTCTTGTCGTTCATTTAGTCGTAATGAAGTACAGAGATTAACAAGCACTTAATCGAGCAATTACGAGTTTCAAGACTATGGTACAAGCAACCACCCCCCGCTCGGCCCCTTTGCAGCAATGGGAAGAAAAGTTAGCAAGTTTTGTGAGTGTGTGTGTGTGTGTTGGTCCACACGCCTGGGGCAGCAACAGCAGCAGTAGCTGCCACATGACGCAGTAACTGCCACCGTAGCAGCCGCTTAAATTTATTGATTGTTTCATAAACAGCGATTATTTAACCACCACATTTCGATATCGCACCCCACTCTACATTACAGACACTTGTGGCCATGTATAACGAGAGCCAAAGCCCTTGAAGTGGGCCCACACACACACACACACACACACACACTTGGCATCCAATACGTCTATGTGCTCTTCACAAGTTCGATTCGGTTTGTGGGTTGTAAATTTGCATGCGACAGCAAATACTCAATGCCGGACACCCACGCAACAGCGTTAAATAACATTCGGAACAATGGGTAGGCAGGGACGGGGCTGTCATTACAATTGAAAAGAAAAACCCGTGCACTTAGAGAAAAACATAGAATTTTCTGAATATGAAAAGATATATTGCAACAGGTTACAGTTTCCAATCTTAACCACTTTCAGATTTAAACGTTTTATTATCATACTTATCATTCATTTACTTAAAGTCAGACAAAACAAAGAAAAGCTTGTGTGTTACATATTTTTGTACTGGGAAAGTTGCATCTGTATCCAAACAGGCGAAAATGTTATTTATACCTAAAAAAATTTACCCATTTTGAATTTCAGGCATAGTGAAAATCTTCTAGTTAATGTTTGTAATTCTCACCGCAAAGCCTTTGTGAAATAACAAATTCCTAAATATTGAATGCAATAAGCTATGAACTCTCATTAAATCTATTACCAAATTTTTATGTAAGCAAAAGTTATAAAATAAACTCTTTCTTCTATACAGTTTTGTATTACAAAAAAACTGTTCACAATTCAGGTTTTTGCAATTTCAAGGGCAAGTTAAATATACTACATATACAAATATACTACATTGCTCGCACTTAAATTGATTACAAGATTTTCTCTAAGCGTAGCAATTGCAATTTACGCATTAAAGACTTAATGTCGACGGGAAAAACTGCCACGTTGACAATTCGCAAAAGTTGCTTTGCGGCATGTAATTGCGCGGTTAGACTTCCGTTTGGATACCCTCTTTTCCCAATTGCAATTGAAGCTCTAAGCTGTGTGTGCTCGCAACGTGACAAAGATTTCATTGAGTTAAACCCGCTGTTTTGGGTCGGAACACATCAACAGACACCCAACTCAAGCCAGCCTCGACTTGTATGTCAAATAAGTTTTCGTGACCTGGCGCTGTGCCCAAAAACTTTTGCCTTTTCATCAATCCGCTGTAAACTCTTTTATACTTTGTTTACGCTTAACTTTTCAAGCTTGCCGCAACCAAAATTAAAAAAGGGAAAATAATAAAAACAAGAAAAGAATTGTATTGCAAACGGAAGCAAGTACATGCAAGTGTGGTACATTTTGTTTGCAGTTGGCAATCGAATTAGAAAACTTCGCCAAAAGGTGCCAAAGATTCTTAGGAAAAAGAGAGATTTAATTAATAGTAGCAAATTTTCAATTTGCAGTAATTTTATCAATTTTTATTTATCTAGAGAATACATTTATTTATCTAGCAAATGCACAATATTTTTATCTAGAGAATTATTTCTTTTTTTGCGGATAGTTTTGTTGAAAAAAATAAATTAAATTTATAAAATTAATTAATTTAATTTTCAAGGACTATTTTATTTAGCTAGAAATTATGTTTTATTCATCAAGGAGATATATTTAATAATTATTTATTTTAATTTTGTATATATCAAATTTATATTATTGGTGTATTCCATAGCTACTCATAAATAAATGTATAAATGAAATATATGAAATAACTATTTAATCAAATGAAGTAGAATATTATGATTCACATAAACCCAAATCCCACAAATTCAATGCATTTATCTGGTACTCCAATGATTTGCTGCCGTTGGCAATTGCAGTCCCATTAGAGCCAAATGAGAAGGTTGTGCTTGCCACAGACGCCTCAAAGTAGGCAATAAAAAGGCAGCATCAAAGCAGCAATAGGAGTAATACGTGAGCTCGTAAATCTTGAGCGGAATGCGCGTCATAGCAACGATAACTGAGGGCAGCAAATACATCCCTTAATCAACCAGCAGCGAGATTGAACCTTTGACTAACACATGATAACAACAACAACAACTGACTGCATAGTGGGGAGAAATACACGCACATAGTTTGAGCATGGGGCTGCTGTATTTTGGGAGGGGATTGGGGTGCTTAAGGGTTGCAGCATGCCTGCTCGCTTTTGATTCCGATGTGCCTGGCAACACCAAAAACACTCCCCACTTTTTTATGCTATTTCATAGCAAACAAACGCAGCCAAAAGGAGACGAGGGGAACCGGCAAAAGGGCGCATAGAAATTTCATTTTCATTTTAGCAGGTGAGCGCGCTCAACAAATTGGCAAACACACAGAGAGAGAGAGAGAGAGAGAGAGAACTAGAGAGAGAGCAAACTTGCGAGAGCGTTTAGACATGCGCTAGAGAGTTGTGTGTGTGGGGAGGGGGTTTACCCATAAAATTGCCAAGAGGGGGTTGCTGCAAAAGCACTTTTCACAGCCGGAGAAGCTACGGCTGCCCACAACAGCATCCAGTTGGAAAATGTACGCGCAGTCAAACGCATCAGAAAGCGCGTGTCGAGCGAACAAAGCGTAGAAGCGAAAATCCGTGTTGACAAAAGAAAAAACCTTAAAAAAAAATTCAAACACATATATATAAACGCACACACACACACAGATGAGTCGCGTGCTGCCCTTGCCCGCTGCCCCCTACCCCTTTACGTATCTATAACGAAAAGAGCATAGAAATTGCCAAAAAAAAAAAAGAAAGAAAAGAAAAGCAATTAAAGTAACGAAACGAAAAACTAAATAAAGTAACTAACCAAACGAATCAATTTATGTCGGCTTTTTTTTATTGTTAATTTTCGGTAATTTACAATAAATTCGTTACGAGCACGTGAAGTTTGTGTGATAATCCTAAGGCAAAGTAAAGTATATGAAAATATATATTTTCTTGTGTGCAATGCGAAAGGTCAATTGGGCCACAAAAATAAATTGGCCGTTGGTTTAAATGGAACGCGTCACTTGCATTGATTAATTGTTGATATTTTGACCTTTCGCATGCAACCAGCAACAAGCCAAAAATCAAATATGTACTCACGAATATACATATGTATGTATGTATGTATTTAGTGGAGCCTATCAAATGTCAGCATTTAATTTCTAGAGCCCACAACAGACGCCGCTTTATAGGCAAATGCACTCGCAACTCAGTCAAGTGGCAAACAAACAAAAAAATATGAAAGAGTAAAACGGGACCAGCTGAAAATAAAAAAAGCTGGCAACGCGTAAAGTAAAAAGCAAAAGCAGAAAAAACGCGAATCGGACTGGAAAGCGCACTATTGACATATATATGCGCGCATTCAGAAAACACTCAGAAGCGCGCTTGTTTCTCGCAAAAGAAACGCCGCATAATCAAAGCTAAGACAAAGCAGGAAATTCACTTATACTCTCCGACTCACACACACATACACACACACACAAACACACAATTGACGCATGTGAGGAAATGCGCGCTGTTGAGCTTTGCATTTTGACATTTCATTTTCAAAACACATATTCCAATGCGAGCGCACAGTCAAGTGTCACTCTCTCCATCTCTCTTTTAGTAACGCTCTCACGCGTTTGCTCTGCCAATTGCTTGCGCTCTTGGCATCCGCTCTAACTCTCTCTCTCTCTCCCTTCTGGCACTCGCTGCTTAGGCGCTAAAAGGTTTTGTTTTCAATGTACGCTTTGAGCAACAACAAAAGTTCCCGATAGTGGCATGTATGAAAATGTAAACAAATGCAGTTGGTGTCTAAACAATAATGCTATTATTTTTATTACTATTATCATCTACACGGCTATTACCTTGAACCGTCAAGCGGTTAAAGGCAAAACAATGCTAACAAAGCCATTTTTATATGCCAGTACAATAGACATATTGTAATAGTTGGGCATTAAATTACATACAAACATGTGAGAAAACAGGTGGACACAAATATACTACTCAAAAAAGAGACATTGCGTGCTGGGATAACATGTGTTAACTTTGCATCTATGCAAAATATGTATTTTATTGTGCAAATAAAATATCGAAATTTATTGTGGCATTTTATTTATTTACTTATGTTATTTATTTAGTTTCTTGGAATTTTTTGTTATATGCAATTCATCATTCACGTTTAAAACCCCTTTATGTAGATTAAGTTTGCGCATTGTTCTTTTTTTTTGCTTTGCAATTTAGAATCTAATCAACGTAAAACTTAAAATACTACGAAATCTTAGCAATAAAAATATATTTCGCCATAGAATGTTATCAGCTGATAAATTTCCCACCTTTCTTATTGTGCAAAATGAGTAATTCTTACGCATTTTACCACTTAACGTTTATAAAAGGTTTGCAATAATTAAATATTTGAAAATACAGTTTAAATTGAATAAATTAAAAAAAAAAACAGGATAGCTTTCTTTTTTAAATAAAGTTTTAATATTTGTTACCTATTTTAAATTAAAGCATATAAGCGAAGGGTTTTTTAAGCGAAAATTTTTAAATATGCCGGGTTTATTAAACCAAAATAAGGCATATCAAATTTGCTTTATTCTGACTAACCGCATGAAATTCGCCAAGGATGCTTAACTTGAACTTCAAGTGCTGCTCAAAAGCAGACATAGACACACACACACACACACACACACACACACACACACACACACACACACACACACACACACACACACACTCACACACACA